>WNWK01008570.1:0-7500 GCA_009830355.1 Cherax destructor
GGGAGAGGGAGAGGTAGGGAGAGGGAGAGGGAGGGGGAGGGATCGGGAGGGGAGATGGGGGAGAGGAGGTATAGAGTGGGAGAGGGAGGTATAGTGGGGAGGTATAGAGAGGGGGAGGGGTGTGTGGTGAGAGGGAGAAGGGGAGGTATAGAGAGGGAGGTATGAGAGCGGGGGGAGAGCAGGGGGGGGGGAGATAGGTTTCAGAAGTTTGACTACTCTCCTAATATTAATCTAGGATTTTGCTAGTACTAGTTGGCTACTCTCCTAATATTAATCTAGGATTTTTCTAGTACTAGTTCTATAACTGGATAGTGATACCAAAGGGTATAGAGGGTATAGAGAGAGTGTGTGCGTGTGTGTGAGCGTATGTGTGTGTGTGTGTGTGTGTGTGCGTGGGAGGATTACGGGGTTTGTAGGGAAATGGTTAGTGGGCTACTGGTCAATGCTAGGCCTAACTGAGTGTGTGTATACGTGTGTGAGTGTGCGCCTGTCCTCACTGTGTGTGCGTGTGTATGTTTACCTCTGACTCACCGCGCCTGCGCTCCGCCCACGTATTTGAATTGCCTTCCTACCTTACTTAGCTACAAAAACTAAAAAGAATACTACTTCCTATATAACTGATAAAAATATAATTGCTAATACAAGAACAGCTGTATGGTCTACTACACCCCGACTATTTCAAGCGTGTGCATGTGCATCTTGGCACCTCTTCCACAGTGTCTACCTATTGTAAATCTAATTCTGTAATCTTACTAAGCACTGCTACTAAAAGTTGCTACTTATAAACTGGTAATAATATTGTTGCTACTACACGAACAATTGTATGGTACTATGTCTATTTCCTGACTACTTCAAGTGTATGTGTGTGTGGCGTGCCTACACGTGTGTACATTTGGTTGGTAGCCCTGCGCCCTGACTTGTCTTCCGAACTATGAACTATACTATGAATTCAGCTCCTACGAGCAGGGATTTGTCCCACAGCTTCAGCAACTCATTGCCAGAAACCTGCAAACCTGCAAACCACAACTAGGAGTTTGTACATTACATTCGATGTCTGCTGTGGGTATTCTCCTGGCGTGGTGCCCTCTGTGTGTGTGTGTGTGTGTGTGTGTGTGTGTGTGTGTGTGTTAGTTACCATTTTGTCCTAGGCACATGTCAATTAGACAGTAGGCCTGTTGTATATATGTGTGTGTGTATGTGTATGTAAGGAAACACTTCGAAATGTTTCTGCCCCACCGGGAATTGAACCCGACCCCTCCGTGCGTGCGTGCGTGCGTGTGCGCGTGCGTGTGTTAGTTAGTTACCATTTTGTCCTAGGCACATGTCAATTAGACACTAGGCCTGTTGTATATATGTACAGTAGACCCTCATTTAGCACGACTTTATGTTGCGCGTTTTGGGTATTACGCGATTGAAGAATTGCGGCACATTTTTATCTAACACGACGTAAACCTTATATTACGCGATTCACTGGAGGGAAAATTTTGAGCGCGGTCGCCTGCGGTGGGTTAAACCATTGAGTCAGTGGGGAGTCCTAGTGCTATCCCCAGCCACCCTCACCCACCCACGCATCCCTCCCAGCGTCAGTTTGGTTCGACACGTGCAGGACAACAATAATCGGGAAGATCGCTGTGTTTATTACATACATTTTCTCATTTTCACTGCATTTTGATAAATCTGGCAAGCAATCATGGCACCCAGTAAGCATACAAGTGTTCCAGCAAGTGATAAGAAAAGGTTTAAGCGTCAAGTCTAGGAATTACCAAGAAAATCGAGATATTAGATAAGCTTAAGAGTGGCTCACGTGTGGTGGATATAGTGAGGGCCTATGGCCTTAATGAAGCGTCAGTTCGTACAATTAAGAAGAATGAGGCGAATATACGAGCTTGTGTAATGAATAACCCAAAATGTGACCTCATGAAAAGAATGACACGTAGGTCCCAACAAGTAAATAAAACAGAAAACTTGTTGCTTGAGGGATCGAACAGAAAACAAAGAAAGCTGCACCACTTAATTTCATCTTAATTAGGGAAAAGGCATTACAGTTGTTTAAAGCAGTGTGTGACAAGGAAGGAAGGCCTGAAAATGAGTGTGTGTTTAGCGCAGGCTGGTTTCACAACTTTATTAAAGTTGCATAATATTAAGTTTTCTGGTGAAAGTGCTTCAGCTGATCATACAGCAGCAAGTAATTTCCCTGCTGAATTTCAGGAACTTATTTCTGAGGGTGGCTATAAGCCACAGCAAGTGTTTAATGCTGACGAGACAGGTGTTTTCTGGAAGAAAATGCCAACACGAACTTATATCAGTCAGCAAGAGAAAAGTGCACCGGGCTTCAAGGCAGCAAAGGATCGCTTCACCTTGCTCCTTTGCGGTAATGCATCAGGTGATTTCAAGTGTAAGCCCATGGTTATTTACCGCTCTAAGACTCCTCATGCTTTGAGAGGTGTGGATAAAAACACCTTACCAGTAATTTGGAGGTCAAACAAGTCAGCATGGATGACAGAGGACGTATTATTGACTGGTTTAAGCATCACTTTATTCCTGAAGTCAAGTTTTACCTGCACAGCAAGAACCTTGCATTCAAGGCTCTCTTCATTCTTGATAATTCCCGTACTCATCCACAAGCTTTGCTGGATGTGACCCCACATATAAAAGTTGTATTTTTACCTCCAAATACAACATCTCTGATACAACCACTGGATCGGGGAGTTATTCAGACATTCAAGTGTAACTACACAAAAAAAGTTATAAAAAAACTAGTTGCATCAATGGACTCTGACTCCAACCTGGCAGTAGCAAGCTTCTGGAGAAAATTTAACATTGCAGATGCTATCAGCTATGCTAGAAGTGCATGGAATGAAGTGCCCCAATCAACATTAAATGCAGGCTGGGGAAAGTTATGGCCTTCTGTAGTTAATTGTTTCACTGGTTTCCCTTGCTTGAGAGTCAGGTTCAGGAAATTGTTCAGCTGGCAAGGAGATTACCAGGTGATGGTTTTGAAGATATGAATGAAGATGATGTGAATGAACTCTTAGAAGATAATGATGAAGACATGAGTCCAGAGGAAATGTTGGCAGAGTTCGATGCACAGATACAAGGGAGGGAGATAACAGAAGAAGATGAAGAAGAACCTGAAGAAAAACAGTTAACACTGCAGCAGTTACTGAGCAGTTCCATGTTGCTGCTAAACTAGCAGACTTTTTCATTGAAGAGGACCCTGACAAAGCTAGAAGCAGGGCTTTGAAACGGGGTCTAGACCAGCTGATGATGCCTTACCGTCAGCTGTATAATGTAATGCAGAATAAAAGAGCCCAGAGATCCATTACAGAATTTATGCACACACCAATACAACCATCGACTTCAGCACCAGGACCTCTACCATCCACTTCTACCGACAACCAACAACCATCCACCTCAGCCCAGTAGGGCCACACCATCCATATCCACTCTTCACTACCATCCACAAACATCATTACCCACAATTTAAGGTAAGAAATACTATTATTTCTATTGCATTTGTTGTCTTAAGCAGTAATATATCACGACAATGAACTACAATTACATATTAGCCTTCAATTTTGCAAGATCTGTTGGTCTAAAAACTTGTTTGGCTTTTTGGGACTCCCAGGACCATAACCCTATTTTTCCCATAAGTTCTTTTAATTATTTAACACGATTTTACCTAACACGATGTTTTCAGGACCGTAACTACCGTGCTAAATGAGGGTCTACTGTATGTGTATGTAAGGAAACACTTCGAAATGTTTCTGCCCCACCGGGAATTGAACCCGGCCCCTCCGTGCGTGAAGCAAGAGCTTTACCCACTAGGCCACCGGGGGCTGTATGTGTGTGTGTGTGTGTGTGTGTGTGTGTGTGTAAGGAAACACTTTGAAATGTTTCTGCCCCACCGGGAATTGAACCCGGCCCCTCCGTGCGTGAAGCAAGAGCTTTACCCACTAGGCCACCGGGGGGCGTGATGTATGATCAATGTACACACATTAACACAACTGCACTACTATAAAGTACCATACACATTGACTTTTTAACCCTTTGACTGTTTCGGTCGTATATATACGTCCTACGAGCCACCGTTTCTGACATATATATATACTCAAAAATTCTAACGGTTTCAAATCAAGTGGGAGAAAGCTGGTAGGCCCGCATGTGAGAGAATGGATCTGTGTGGTCAGTGTGCACTTATAAAAAAATCCTGCAGCACGCAGTGCATAATGAGAAAAAAAAATGACTGTTTTTGGATTAAAACACCGACTTTTAAGTGTATTTTGATTAGTTTCAGGATGAGAACGACCTTGAAATTGAGCTCAAAGTAGCAGAAAAGTTCGATTTTGCCAATGTTCAAGAGTAAACAAATCACATCACGCCACGCGTCTGATACACGTCAACTGGTGAGTCTAATATTCTTTCACAAGTGCACTGATATTATTTATACCATAACAGTAAATATTTTATTTTTTGTATGAATAAAAAATCAAAATAGAAAGCAAGAGTAATATAAGAGGGGCCAAAGACATGACTAATGAACAGAGAAAATCTTATTTTAGTGACAGCAATGTCTGCATTGTTTATTCTGGGCCCTATTTTGAAATTGACATCTTTTTTTATTTTGCCTGAAATTGGCCAAATTTCCAATTTCTGACCACTTTATTGGGTAGTTGCAATCGTTTTTTTTTGGTGGTTTCTTGTACTCAATCGATAGAACAAATGGAGTTCTAAAGAAATAGCTATGAGTTTGGTCGACTAGAACAATGGAATTGGTCGAAAATAGGGTTCAAAGTCGGCGAAATCGCCGATGCGTATATATCGCAGAGATCACTAACTTCGTGAGAGCGTAATTCCCTAAGTTCTCCATTAAATTTCATATCTTTGGTGTCATTACCATCGGGAAAAGATTCTCTATCATTTCGTAAGAAAATTTTTTTTTTTCGAAAATTTTGCGACACCAGGATTTGGGGTTGTGACAGTCAAAGGGTTAAGAAGCATAAAAATCTCTCTTAACTTTGTTTTTTCAATGGAAATTTTAGTAATCAGCACATTTTTTGTTTTTCCTTGAAATTATGGTGGTGGATAGCCATCAAACTTAAAGCCAAGCCAATAGTGGGGAGGACTATGATGACCAGGAGAAAATGTGAGGTTAAGAAGAAGTGGCAATGTAAGATAATTGGAGATGTGTGAAATGACATACCAGAAAAACTGAAAATCTGTGCCAAAAATTAGTGAAAAAAAAAAAAAAAGTAAAATATAAGAAAAATAAAAGATGGAAAAAATAAGATGCATTATTTCCTGATATTCTTGTGATGAAGTAATGAAAATAAGGTTGATGATAAGGTTAATAAAAATAAGGTGAATTATAGGGGAATAAGTTTACTGAGTATACCAGGTAAAGTGTATGGTAGGGTTATTATTGAAAGAATTAGAGGTAAGACAGAGAGTAGGATTGCAGATGAGCAAGGAGGCTTTAGAGTGGGTAGGGGATGTGTAGATCAAGTGTTTACAGTGAAGCATATATGTGAACAGTATTTAGATAAGGTAGAGAAGTTTTCATTGCATTTATGGATTTAGAAAAGGCATATGATAGAGTGGATAGGGGAGCAATGTGGCAAATGTTGCAAGTGTATGGAATAGGTAGTAAGTTACTGAAGGCTGTAAAGAGTTTTTATGAGGATAGTGAGGCTTAGGTTAGGGTGTGTAGGAGAGGGAGAGATTACTTCCCAGTAAAAGTAGGTCTTAGACAGGGATGTGTAATGTCACCATGGTTGCTTAATATATTTATATATGGGGTTGTAAAAGAAGTAAATGCTTGGGTGTTGGGGAGAGGGTTGAGATTAAATTATGGAGAATTAAATGCAAAATGGGAATTGACACAGTTACTTTTTGCTGATGATACTGTGCTTATGGGAGATTCTAAAAAAAAGTTGCAAAGGTTAGTGGACGAGTTTGGGAGGGTGTGTAAAGGTAGAAAGTTGAAAGTGAACATAGATAAGAGTAAGGTGATGAGGGTATCAAACGATTTAAATAAAGAAAAATTGGATATCACATTGGAGATTGGGATTATGGAAGAAGTAAATGTTTTCAGATATTTGGGAGTGGACTTGTCAGCGGATGGGTTTATTTAGGATGAGGTTAATCATAGAATTGATGAAGGAAAAAAGGTGAATGGTGCGTTGAGGTATCTGTGGAGACAAAAAACGTTATCCATGGAGGCAAAGAAGGGAATGTACGAAAGTATAGTGGTACCAACACTCTTATATGGGTGTGAAGCATGGGTTGCAAATGCTGCAGCGAGGAGGCGGCTGGAGGCAGTGGAGATGTCCTGTCTAAGGGCAATGTGTGGTGTAAATATTATGCAGAAAATTCGGAATGTGGAAATTAGGAGAACGTGTGGAGTTACTAAAAGTATTTGTCAGAGGGCTGAAGAGGGGTTCTTGAGGTGGTTTGGTCATTTAGAGAGAATGGATCAAAGTAGAATGACTTGGAGAGCGTATAAATCTGTAGGGGAAGGAAGGTGGGATAGGGGTCGTCCTAGAAAAGGTTGGAGGGAGGGGGTAAAGGAGGTTTTGTGGGTGAGGGGCTTGGACTTCCAGCAAGCATGTGTGAGCGTGTTAGATAGGAGTGAATGGAGACGAATGGTTTTTGGGACCTGACGAGCTGTTGGAGTGTGAGTGGGGTAACATTTTGTGAAGGGATTCAGGGAAACCAGTTAATTGATTTAGTTGGACTTGAGTCCTGGAAATGGGAAGTACAATGCCTGCACTTCAAAGGAGGGGTCTGGGATAGTGACAGCTGGGAGGGACTATTCTCAGCTGTCGTATCTGAGCGCCTCTGCAAAGACGGTGATTATGTATGAGTGTGGTGAAAGTGTTGAATGATGATGAAAGTATTTTCTTTTTGGGGATTTTCTTTCTTTTTGGGTCACCCTGCCTTGGTGGGAGACGGCCGACTTGTTGAAAAAAAAAAAAATTGTGATGGTCCAGGTCGGTCCACTCAGACCCTCTAATGGTCCAGGTCGGTCCACTCAGACCCTCTAATGGTCCAGGTCGGTCCACTCAGACCCTCTAATGGTCCAGGTCAGTCCACTCAGACCCTCTAATGGTCCAGGTCGGTCCACTCAGACCCTCTAATGGTCCAGGTCAGTCCACTCATCATATTCATGAAGAATGCCACTCATTCAGGCTCAATTCGAAGAATTGGAGCAGAGGTAAAACTTCTTAAATCAAAAGACTGTCACCAGCATCAAGGAACCTCTCACTTTCTAGCATCTGTAGAAGTTCATCAAAGATCAACACCCACTGAAGAAACAAAGTTAACAAAAGTGAAGCAGCAATTTTGTGTGTGTGTGTGTGTTTAAGGGTGTGTGATAATAATCAGAAAGACTTTCGAAGGGAACCTTCAGGATACCACCATGGGGATGGGGTGCCTAGCTCCATCCCAGGGTAAACCCTCCTTTCCCTGTAGCAGCTGCTGAGTCTTTTCACAACTATG
>WNWK01008570.1:12500-83494 GCA_009830355.1 Cherax destructor
TAAGTAGTATTAAGCAAATGTCAATTATGTAATAAAAGTATTATGTATTAAAAGTATTATGTAATGAAAGTATTTGCCATGTGGTAAAAAAAACAAAAATCAGGTGTTTTATGACTGTCCTGCAAAATCCGCATCCGCCCGGATGTCAAGATGTGACATCCGTAATCCGCATCCACATTTTACTGTAAGCAGATATCCGCATCCGCATCCGTATTTTACTGTAAGCAGATATCCGCATCCGCATCTTACTGTAAGCAGATATCCGCATCCGCAAAATAAGCAAGTAAGACATCCGTATACACATCCGCATACCGGATATCTAAATTTTTCACATCCGATACATCCCTAGTACAGTGGACCCCCGGTTTTCGTAATTAATCCGTTCCAGAGGGAGTTACTAACACCGAATATTACGAACTCCGAATCTATTTTCCCCATAAGAAATAATGGAAATTCAATTAATCTGTTTCAGACACCCAAAAGTAAAAATAAAATATTTTTGTACATTAAATATAGTACAGTAGGGCCCCGCTTTTTGGCGTCCCATTCATACAGCGAGTTCAAATTATGACCAAAACTTTTGTATACGGCAAGCGCCACCCGGTTTGTTTACATTTTCCGTGAGCATATCTCTCTACTGTATTATGTAATAATCACTCTTGGGCACATTAAATGTCCAATTTTACGTCAATATAGACATTTCCATTAATCCATCTATGATATTTTCTTCAAAATTATGTAAGAAACACATTACATAGCATATAAACATGCTGTTTATATGCTATGTAGGTGTGGTTGCCGGGCAGAGGGAAAACATTACGTAATACTAATAATAATCACTCTTGGGTACATTAAATGTCTTATTTTACGTTAATATAGACATTTTCATTAATCCATCTATAATATTTTCTTCAAAATTATATAAGAAACACTTTACAAATCATATAAACATGCTGTTTATATGCTATGTAGGTGTGGTTGCCGGGCGGAGGGAAAACATTACATAATACTACTAGTACATAATCTTGGGCACATTAATTGTCTTATTTTACGTTAATATAGACATTTTCATTAATTCATCTATATTTTTTTCAAAATTATTTAAAAAACACGTTACATAGCATATAAACATGATACATACACCCACAGAATAAAAATCGACAAATATGAGATTTGTTTACCAAGCGACTTTGTAGGAGTGTCGGAAGAAGTACGCTTTCTCTAGTCAAACACTGAGGGATAACTGTAGAAAAATATTCCTTTCATATGCCTTCACTCTATACAGTGGGCCCCCGGAAATCAGCCCTAATCTGTTTCAGGAGCTAGGCCTAAAATCGAACTGGCCGATTTCTGAACCCTTATTTCCCATGAGAAATAATGTAAATACAATTAATCCGTTCCAGACACCCAAAAATATTCACAAAAAAATTCATTTTGTAAAGATTAACTATAGTTTTACATACACAAAACAACATTATTAACACAATATAATAACTACATAAATAATAAATAACATAATAATAAATAACATTTACTTGCTGGCAACTGGAAGATAGGGAGGAGGACAGGGGGAGGGAGCACTCATTGTTTGGAAGGGGAATCCCCCTCCATAAGGACTTCAGGTAACAAGTCCCTCTCCGGGGTTACTTCCCTTCTTTGTCTTTTAATCCCACTAGGACCAGCTTAAGAGTCAGTTGACCCCTGTCTAGAAAAATAATTGTCAAGAGTGCTCTGTTTCTGGAGCCTCTTTAACATTTTCCTGAAGTGGGACAAGGTTCTGTCACAACATGTTGCAGATATGGCTTGTTTCAGCTTGCTCAGGGTGGTGTTTTTCAACAAATGTCTGAACATCATTCCAGTTAGAACAAATTTCCTTAATCTCTGAAGAAGTTACCTCACCCTGTCCATCCTCCTCCTCTGAATCAATTTCCTCTACTGTCGTCTGATGCTGTTCCTGATGAAGCTCTTTCAACTCTTCAGTGGTTAGGTCTACCCTGTGCTCCTCCACCAACTCTTCCACATCTTCACCACTCGCCTCCAACCCCAGGGACTTACCCAATTCCACAATATCTTCCACAACAGGCACAGGTTCGTCAGGGTCATGGTCAGCCTCAAATCCTTCAAAATCCCTCTTTTCAACACAATCCGGCCACAGTGGTCTCCAAGCAGAGTTCAAAGTTCTGGAAGTCACTCCCTCCCAAGCCTTACCTATAAGGCCTATGCAATTGAGGATACTGAAGTGATCTTTCCAGAACTCTCTTAGGGTCAACTCAGTGTCCGAGGTCATTCAAAGCACTTCTGAAACACTGCTTTAGTGTACAGTTTCTTGAAGTTAGAAATGACCTGCTGGTCCATGAGCTGGATGAGAGAAGTGGTGTTAGGAGGCAAGAACTTCACTTTTATAAAACCGAAGTTGTCAGACAAATAGTCTTTCAAGTTGTGAGGATGAGCAGAAGCATTGTACAGTAGCAGGAGGCACTTGAGTGGCAATTTCTTTTCCAGGAAGTATTTCTTCACACTGGGGCCAAACACTCCAATGAGCCATTCCACAAAAATTTCCTTCATGACCCATGCCTTGGTGTTAGCCTTCCAAAACACACACACATTATTCTTGTTCACATTGTGTTTCTTGAACACTGGGATTTTCAGAGTGATACACCAGTAAAGGCTTCACTTTAAAATCCCCACTAGCATTACTGCACAACATGAGAGTTAGCCTGTCTTTCATAGGCTTGTGTCCTGGCAGTGCCTTTTCCACCTGAGTAATGTAGGTCCTCTTCTTCTGAGGCTATTTTCATTTCTTCAAAACACGGGCCTATGTTTCATCACTGTTTCCCAAAACCATTTGTTCAGGAACGGACATTCCCGTTATTGGGAGTTCCGAATTCTTTTTCCACTTGTATCCTACTGATTACCCCTTTTAAATTTTCACTCAATTTTTTCAGCAGCACATTTGTCTGAACTGGCTGCCTCACCATGCCTCACAACACTGTGAATGCCACTACGTTTCCTAAATCTGTCAAACCAGCCTTTGCTGGCTTTAAAATCACTCACATCCACACTGGTTCCAAGCATTGTCTTGACAAGATCTGCATGCAACTGCCTTGCCTTTTCACAAATTATCGCCATGGAAACACTATCACGCGCTATCTGTTTTTCTTTGATCCACACCACCAACAACTTCTCAACCTCATCCACTGTTTTTTATCTATTTTTGGCAAACATGTTAACACCTTTTGCAACATCAGCTTCCTCGAGTTCTTTTCTCTTTGCCAGGATAGAGGTGGTAGTAGATTTGGTTTTTCCGTACATCCTGGCAAGCTCACCCACACGTACGCCACTCATATTTTTCTACTATCTCCTTCTTCAGTTCAATGGTGTTCCTCACTTTCTTAGCCACAAGGGTACCACTAGGAAGCTTCTTTGGACCCATGGTGACTTATATTTCACAGTGACAAGCACTAACAACAATAAAATTATTGTGAAATGCTTGAATGAGCGCGCTGGGTATTGTTCACTCAAGGGTAAACAAAGCGAGACTGGCTCACGACACCTGCACGGCGAGGCGCACAAGCGCAGGGCAGGCGGACAGGTCTGGGACGCGGGCCGATAACCGGAGAAACAGCCGATAATCGGGCAAAAATTGGGCCGAAAAAAGCAATCGATAATTGAGCAGGCCGATAATCAGACCAGCCGATTTCCGGGGGTCTACTGTATATAGCTATTCAAGACCCTTGTGGATTTAGCGCTTCTTTTTTATTATTATGACAATAATAATAATAATATCATTAACTCTAAAAATAGTGTGTTGCATGAGAATGGGAGTGTTGCTGTTTATTTATTCTGTACTAACTTGTACACAATGTAAGAGTATTTGTATTGTGAGGTAATTATTATTATAATAAAAACAATTATTTTGAGGTAAAAGTTTCACAAACTCTTACAAACGTATGTGAATGAACTAAAAGTGGACACGTATTAATCACATTCATTTTGCCTGACCGAGTGATCGCCCACTACCTGTTCAGTTTGTTTTTTTACCTTGTCTGAACTCCGTATCTTGTTCTCTCTCTCGTTTACTCTTTCATTAACTAGTTGGCTCTCATTGACTATGGCGTCTAAGCTTAGTTGTGATAAAAAGAGGAGTCGTAAGCCTCTTACTTTAAGTGCCAAGTTAGAAATGATTAAACTGAGTGAACTGACTTTTTTTGGGTTATCCTAGGTTCTCTATGCATATTCTGCTAAGTACGATAATCTATGTAACTGTATTTGTGTATACCTGAATAAACTTACTAACAAGGTACGTATATGTTGATCGCTGAGATAGCCATCAAATACAGTTACATATAGCAGAATATGTGTAGAGAACCCAGGATAACCCAAGAGTGTCAGCTAACACTCTTGCTATAAGCTAATGCTGCTGGGGATTGCAAGTTAAAACCTATGATAATTTAGCATTCAGAGAATCCTAGGACCCTAAAGAACTATGCAAAAAGGTAGCCTCCCTGTTTATTATAAATCCAATTCGAAAGCTTAGATGACTACTGGTCTTTTCATAAATTGGTTCACAGACTATTTTAAGCTACATTTGAGGCTTACTGCAAGGAAAAGAAAATTTCATTTAATATTTTACAGTGGACCCCTGGATTACGCTATTAATCCATTCCAGAGGGCTTAACTTAAACCGAAAATAACTTAATCCGAATCTATTTTCCCCATAAGAAATAATGGAAATTCAATTAATCCATTTAAGACACCCAAGAGTATTAAAATAAATATTGTTTCCACATTAAATTACACAGAAAAGAATGAGATATAAAGTACATAAAACAGTAATAACTTGACACTTAACTTTATTGAAGAGTTGTTGATGTGAGGAAAACGGAAGAAGGGGAGAGGAAGGAGGAGTTGCTAGTGTTTGGAAGGGAAATCCCCTTTAATTAAGACTTCAGGTACCAAGTTCTTTTCTGGGGTTACTTCCCTTCTTTGTTTTTAATTGGCACTAGGACCAGCTTGAGTCACTGGACCCCTGTCGCTCAAAAAAGTGTTCCAGAGAGTTGTTTCTGGCGTATGTTTGGAAATGTGCTGGCTACAAGGGTGTGTTTGGGGACGGGACAGGACAAGATAGTCCTTCATTATGACACTAATATCAACTCTACGGCTTATTTATCTGTCACAATTCATCTAATATGACATAATAAACAATATTAATAACATAGAAACATAACATATACTCTTGAATGAATAAAATATATCATTACAAATGTGAGGACTGATGTTGTGTTGTTTGTTGCTGGGTGTATAAGGGCCACTGATCATAAGCCGTACATATAGTGGTGGTGGTGGGCAGCAGCAGCTGACGGCAGTGTTGTCAGTTGCCCTATACCTCAAACAACAAAGGAGGAGTCAAGTTTAGTGTCGTAATTTTTCTTTAGATTAAGGCTTAACTTACTTGCTACACTGTTAGTGCTACACTTTATTGCTGGCTGGCACTATAGCCTTTATCAACTCCTGCTGTTTTAGTATTATAACATAGCGTAGTATCACGGAATCACTTAAGAAGACACAATCTCCCCTTTCAGACCTTTACCAAAGGGCTGGCACTAGAAGCTTTCTTTGGGCCCATGGTGGCCTATTTAACAGTTGCAAGCACTAAAAACAATGTAATGTGTAATAATGACAAAATGTATGGTATGAATGCGTGGGTGGCTGTCACTCGCTGGTAAACAATGGCACACTGACTGGATGGAGTGTTGGGCTGTCCTGGCCATGCGTACGTGTCCAGGACAAATGGTATATTCCAAGCGGATCATCGTATACTGAACCAATATTTTTACGGAAAAATGTATCGCTAACCGAATTTAGCATAATCCGACGCCATCGTAATCCGGGGGTCCACTGTACTTGTTTTAGACAATACCCTGCCACTCACCTTTCACACATAAATATTAATACTTTAAGGTAAGTAATAAGTGTACTCTGTGTGTATCTCACTTTTTATTGTGTTTTTTAATGCCTAGTGCTATTGCTAACTTAATATAAGTTAGTGTAAGCTTGTTGTCTGGCATTTATATGCATTTATAAGTGGAAAAAAAATGGCGTTCTGCTTTTCGGCGATGTCTGCTTTAAGGCACTAGCCTGGAACCTAACCTGCCGTATAAATGGGGCCCTACTGTACATTAAATTACACAGAAAACAATGAGACATGAAGAATAAAACAATAACAACATGACACTTACCTTTATTGAAGAGTTGCTGATGTGTGGAAGATGGGAGAGGATGTAAGAGTTGCTATTGTTTGGAAGGGTAATCCCCATCCATAAAGGCTTCAGGTACCAAGTCCTTTTCCTGGGTTACTTCCCTCTTTGTTTTTTAATGCCACTAGGAGCAGCTTGAGAGTCACTGGACCCCTGTTGCTCAAAAAAGTGTTCCAGAGAGTTCTGTTTCTGGCATATGTTTGGAATTGTGCCAGCGACAGGGGTGTGTGTTTGAGGATAGGACAAGATAGTCCTTCAATATGACACTAATAAAACTCTACAGCTTATTTATCTACGTATCACAATTAATCTAATATGACATAATAAACAATATTAATAACATAGAAACATGACATATACTACTCTAGAATTAATCAAATATCATTACGAATGTGAGGACTGGTGTTGTGTTGTTTGTTGTTGGGTGTATAAGGGCCACTGAAAGATAAGCCTTATATATTGATGGCCGCCAGACATGGCGGTGTTGTCAGTCGCCCAATATAACTCCAACAACATTGGAGGAGTTAAGTTTCGTGTCGTCATTTTTCTATTGTTTAATCGCTTAACTTACTTGCTACACTGTTAATGCTACACTTTATCACTGGCTGGCACTATAGCCTTTATCAAGTCCTGCTGCTTTAGTATCATAACATATCGTAGAATCACTGAATTACTTAAGACACATTCTCCCCTCTCAGCCCTTTACCAAAGGGCTGGCACTAGGAGCTTTCTTTGGGCCCATGGTGGCTTATTTAGCAGTTGCAAGCACTAAAAAGAATGGAATAATGACGAAATGTATCGTATGAACGTGTGGGGTGACCGTCACTCGCTGGTAAACAATGGCACACTGACTCTGAATGGTGTGTTGGGCCGCTCGGGCCAGGCATACGCGTCTGGGACGAATTACGATCACTGAGCGGAATTATGATCACCGAACCAATATTTTTACGAAAAAACGTTACGAACACCGAATATTATGAACTCCGATGACTACAAACACTGGGGGTCTACTGAAGCTCTAATTCCTTGAACTAATAGTCATTCTGCATGAGTGATGAAGGATGGCCATATATTAGTTCATGTTCCACTGCCACCAAGACTTCTAACTGGTGAGGCAGTGATAAAACAGCAGTGTAAGGCCTACCATAAAAAAATCCATGTATACTAATACAGCCAGGCTGTGATTACTATAAACCTATGAAGCAAGAGACTGGTTGATGAGGCACTCAACAAGGAAGTTTAGCCCCAGAACAAACTGCAGCTCCGGGGTGGAACAACTCTTGAAAGTGAGCCCAGGAATGGTAGCAGATATAGGAGTGTTTTGAAGCTAGTCAGCTACCAACCAGGAGAAATGACAGTATTCAGCATGTGAAAAAGCACTGCTGAGTGTGCTCATCTTACCCAATTGCCTTAAATAATCTCTACTGCTGAAATCAATCAGAAAAATATACCTAAATAGTTTAGGCTGTAGTAAAATTATTGAGATTATCTGATAAGATAGTATACAAAATTTTTACCTGACTGCAGGGCTCACAGCAAACGATTGCAGTAATAATAATAATAATAATACAGTGGAACCCCGGTTTTTGTCCTTAATCCGTTCGAGGTCGGTCGAAATCCGAAATAGACGAAACCCGAAGTAATATTTCCCATAACAAATAATGCAATTAATCCGTTCCAGATACCCTAGATAAATGAACATTTAAATCACTATTACATACCTTTATTGAAGACTCTTGTTAGAGTATGAAAGAAAGCAAGGAGGGGAGAGGGGGGAGAGGTTATTGTTTAGAGGGAAAATCCCCCTCCATAAGGACTTCAGGTATCAAAGCCCTATCCAGAGTTACTTCCCTTCTTTGTCTTTCACTGGCACTAGGACCAGCTTGAGAGTCACTGCACCCCTGTCACACAAAAAATCTGTGCAGAGAGCTCTGTTTCTGGTGTCTATAAGATTCACCTAAAATGGGACAAGGCATTGTCATTGAACATGTTGCAGACACGGCTTGCAACAGTTTTGTTAGGGTGATAATTCTCCACAAAACTTTGCACCTCACTTTGCACAAATGTCCTTAATTACTGAAGAAGGCACATTCTTCCCTCTCTCTTCCTCCTCCTATGAAGCAATTTCCTTAGATGTGATCTGTTGCTGTTCCAGTTGAAGGTCTTGCAGCTCTTCAGTGGTTAGCTCTTCCCTGTGGTCGTCCACCAACTCTTCCACATCCTGGCCACTCACATCCAACCCCCACTAACTTCCCCAAAGACACAATACATTCCACAATAGGTGTAGGGCCGTCAGGATCAGCCTTAAACCCTTCAAAATCCTTCTTGAGGACACATTCTGGCCACAATTTTCTCCAAGCAGAGTTCATCGTCCTGGAAGTTACTGCCTGCCAAGCCTTATCTATAAGGCTTATGCACTTGAGGATATTGAAGTGATTCCTCCAGAACTCTCTTAGGGTCAATTCAGTGTCTGAGGTCACTTCAAAGCACCTTTGAAACATTGCTTTGGTGTAGAGTTTTTTTGAAGTTTGAAATGACCTGCTGGTCCATGGGCTGGATGAGAGGAGTGGTTAATACCACTCCTCTCATCCAGCAAGATCTTCACTGTGATGAAACTAAACTCCTCAAACAATTGGTCTTCCAAGTCTGGAGGATGAGCAGGAGCATTGTCCATTACCAGGAGGCACTCGAGTGGCAATTTATTTTCCAGGAGGTATTTCTTCACACTCGGGCCAAACACTTCATTGACACACTCAATGAAAATTAGCCTTGTGACCCATGCCTAAATGTTAGCCTTCCACATCACACACAATTTACTCTTCATGACTTTGTTTTTCTTGAACACTCGGGGATTTTAAGAGTGATACACAAGTAAAGCCTTTACTTTGAAATCCCCACTAGCGTTATCACAGAACAAAAGAGTTAGCCTATCCTTCATAGGCTTGTGTAATGGCAGTGCCTTTTCCTCCTGCGTGATACAGGTCCTCTTTGGCATTTTCTTCCAAAAGAGGCCTGTTTTGTCACAATTGATAGAGGCAGACTGAGTCACGTACGTGTGAGCGGCCGCATCCCGGGCGGTTGGACACGTCTGATACTGACGATTTCCATGCTGAGGTACGTAACCCTTAGTAAAATTTTGCCCAAAAAAGTGGTCGAAATCCGAATTGTACAATATCCGCACCGGACAAAATCCAGGGTTCCACTGTAATAAAATATAGTGTACTGGGCAAGGTGCACACTACAATATAGTGCACTGAGCAAGGTGCACACTACAATACAGTGGACCCCGAGTATCGTAATTAATCCGTTCCAGAGCTATTACTTAACACGAAGTTTACGAAATTCGAACAATTATTTCCCATAAGAAATAATGTAAATACAATTAATCCGTTCCACAAAAAAATATTCACATACAAAATAATTAAAAATAATATATATATAAATTTACTTACTTTTATTGAAGAGTTGCAGGCATCTGGAAGATAGGGTAATGAGTAATGAAGGTCCTCTTGGGCATTTTCTTCCAAAACAGGCCTGTTTCATCACAATTAAACACTTGTTGGGGGAGGAATTCTTCAGCCTCTACGAAGGGGAATCCCCACTCCCAACTACACTCCCTGCATGCCTGCTACACTCCCTGCATGCCTGCTACACTCCCTGCATGACTGCTACACTTACTGCATGCCTGCTACACTCCCTGCATGCATGCTAACTCCCTGCATGCTGCTACACTCTGCATGCTACACTCCCTGCATGAATGCTAAACTCCTGCATGCCTGCTAAACTCCCTGCATGCCTGCTACACTCCCTGCGTGAATGCTAAACTCCCTGCATGAATGCTAAACTCCCTGCATGAATGCTAAACTCCCTGCATGAATGCTAAACTCCCTGCATGAATGCTAAACTCCCTGCATGAATGCTAAACTCCCTGCATGAATGCTAAACTCCCTGCATGAATGCTAAACTCCCTGCATGAATGCTAAACTCCCTGCATGAATGCTAATCTCCCTGCATGAATGCTAAACTCCCTGCATGAATGCTAAACTCCCTGCATGAATGCTAAACTCCCTGCATGAATGCTAAACTCCCTGCATGAATGCTAAACTCCCTGCATGAATGCTAAACTCCCTGCATGAATGCTAAACTCCCTGCATGAATGCTAAACTCCCTGCATGAATGCTAAACTCCCTGCATGAATGCTAAACTCCCTGCATGAATGCTAACTCCCTGCATGAATGCTACACTCCCTGCATGAATGCTACACTCCTGCATGAATGCTACACTCCTGCATGAATGCTACACTCACTGCATGAATGCTACACTCCTGCATGAATGCTACACTCCTGCATGAATGCTACACTCCTGCATGAATGCTACACTCACTGCATGAATGCTACACTCACTGCATGAATGCTACACTCACTGCATGAATGCTACACTCACTGCATGAATGCTACACTCACTGCATGAATGCTACACTCACTGCATGAATGCTACACTCACTGCATGAATGCTACACTCACTGCATGAATGCTACACTCACTGCATGAATGCTACACTCACTGCATGAATGCTACACTCACTGCATGAATGCTACTCACTGCATGAATGCTGAACTCACTGCATGAATGCTGAACTCACTGCATGAATGCTGAACTCCCTGCATGAATGCTACACTCACTGCATGAATGCTACACTCCCTGCATGACTGCTACACTCCCTGCATGAATACTACACTCCCTGCATGCCTGCTACACTCACTGCATGCCTGCTACACTCACTGCATGAATGCTACACTCACTGCATGAATGCTACACTCACTGCATGAATGCTACCACAGGGGTGCCACTAGGAAGCTTCTTTGGACCCATGGTGAATTATTTCACAGTGACAGTCACTAAACCACCAAAAATAGACACCAAATGTATTGTGAATGTTTGAAAGAGTGCGCTGGGTAATGTTCTCTCAATGGTAAACAACGCTTCACTGGCGGGCATCCTGCGTTCTGCGCAGACGCGGAGCAGGCGGACAGGTCTAATACGTTACGAAACACGAGCCAGTTTACGATTCTCGAAATCGAAAAAAGCTTATGAAACACGATGTTTACGAAATAAGAACCCTACGAAACTCGGGGGTCCACTGTATAGTGCACTGAGCAAGGTGCACACTACAATAGTGTGCTGGGCAAGGTGCACACTACAATATAGTGCACTGAGCAAGGTGCACACTACAATATAGTGCACTGAGCAAGGTGCACACAATATAGTGCACTGAGCAAGGTGCACACTACAATATAGTGCACTGAGCAAGGTGCACACTACAATATAGTGCACTGGGCAAGGTGCACACTACAATATAGTGCACTGGGCAAGGTGCACACTACAATATAGTGTACTGGGCAAGGTGCACACTACAATATAGTGCACTGGGCAAGGAGTAGTACACTACAATATAGTGTACTGGGTAAGGTGCACACAACAATATAGTGCACTGGGTAAGGTGCACACTACAATATAGTGCACTGGGCAAGGAGTAGTACACTACAATATAGTGTACTGGGTAAGGTGCACACAACAATATAGTGCACTGGGTAAGGTGCACACTACAATATAGTGCACTGGGTAAGGTGCACACTACAATATAGTGCACTGGGTAAGGTGCACACTACAATATAGTGTACAGTGGACCCACGAGTTTCGTAAAAACTTCACTCCTGAAGTCTGCTCAAGTGCCATTACCGAACGAATTTACTCCCTTAGGAAAAAATGTCACGTAGGTTAGTCTATTTCAGACCCCCAAAAATACACTTCCACAAGCACTGACAATATTATACTTACATAATTGTACGATTTCCGGGGTTTACGAAACTCGGGGGTCCACTGTACTGGGAAAGGTGCAAACTACAATATAGTGCACTGGGAAAGGTGCACACTACAATATAGTGCATTGGGCAAGGTGCACACTGCAATATAGTACACTGGGCAAGGTGCACACTACAATATAGTGCACTGGGCAAGGTACACACTACAATATAGTGCACTGGGCAAGGTGCACACTACAATAGTGCACTGGGCAAGGTGCACACTACAATATAGTGTACTGGGCAAGGTGCACAATGTGCACACAACAATAATGTAAAATAGTCAGAATAAAAGTTTAAACTTTCATTGGGTGGAGCACTTGTAACAAGTGGCAGATCAGCCAAGTTGTGATGCTATGTAAGACCGAGTAACTGCCACCAACAACCTGGTTAATCATGCATTAAAAAAAACGGAAATTTTGAAGGAAGATCTCTCAGATCTGTGAGAAGCCAATCACAGGTATGCCTCACATGATGAACAATATTAATGTTCATTTCTTCACTAAACAAATATTTTGACCAAGAATATCACCGTCAAGTTGAGAGAGAAACGTGTTTATTCTCTTAACATTACTATACAAAACATTGTCACTACAACATACTACTAAATTCTTATGCAACACAGTGACACCAATGAGCTACTAAATTCTTATGCAACACAACGACACCAATGAACTACTATGAAACACAATGACACCAATGGTGTACTAAATTCTTATGCAACATGATACCAATGGAAAAAAGTTTTTTTTTTTTTTTTTGGGGGATTTTACACACATTAATATGTGTGATAATTGTGCTTATTTGTACCTGTACCTAAATAAGCTTACAGTAGAACCTCGGTTTTCGTTTGCCCTGGTTTTCGTCGAATTCAGTTTTAGACGACTTTTTTCATCAAAAATTTTGTCCCAGTTTTTGTTCATCACCTCAGTTTTCGTACACTGTACCAAATGTGTCCGCCTGCCCGCGTAGCCACAAAGCATCCCACGCACGCGTTCTGAGTCAGTCTGGCTTTGTTTCTCATCGAGTGAACATTACCCTGCGCGTTCATACGAAACATTTCGTAATAATCCATTGTTTTTTGTGCTTGTTTATCAGGTGTGACTGCTAAATAAGCCACCATGGGGCCACAGCTGAGGAAATTGTTTCAGAGGAGGAGGAAGAGAGTGGAGACAATGTGCCTTCTTCTGTGATTAAGGACATGTGTGAAAAGTGGAGTGGGTTGCAAAGTTTTGTGGAGAAATATCACCCTAACAAAACTGTTGCAAGCCATGTCTGCAACATGCTCAATGACAATGCCTTGTCATTTATCCTAGGTTATTTACACTATGTATTTATGTGTACCTGTGTGAGAGAGAGCCAGCCAGCCAGCCAGCCAGCCAGCGAGAGAGAGAGAGCCAGCCAGCCAGCCAGAGAGAGAGAGAGCCAGCCAGCCAGCCAGCCAGCCAGCGAGAGAGAGAGAGAGAGACAGCCAGCCAGCAGAGAGAGAGCAGCCAGCAGAGAGAGAGGAGAGAGAGAGAGAGAGCCAGCCAGCCAGCGAGAGAGAGAGAGAGAGAGAGAGAGGAGAGAGCCAGCCAGCCAGCAGAGAGAGAGAGCCAGCCAGCGAGAGAGAGAGAGAGAGAGAGAGAGAGAGAGAGAGCCAGCCAGCCAGAGAGAGAGAGAGAGAGAGAGAGAGAGAGAGAGAGAGAGAGAGAGAGAGAGAGAGAGAGCCAGCCAGCCAGAGAGAGAGAGAGAGCCAGCCAGCCAGAGAGAGAGAGAGAGAGAGAGAGAGAGAGAGAGAGAGAGAGAGAGAGAGAGACAGAGAGAGAGAGAGAGAGAGAGAGAGCCAGCCAGCCAGCCAGCCAGCCAGCCAGCCAGCCAGCCAGCCCCCCCACTGTCTTCCCCACCCCACTGTCTTCCCCACCCCAACTGTCTTCCCCACCCACCCCACTGTCTTCCCCACCCACCCCACTGTCTTCCCCACCCACCCCACTGTCTTCTCCACCTCCACTGTCTTCCCCACTACCTTCCCCACCCACCCCACTGTCTTCCCCACCTTCCCACTCCCCCACTGCCTTCCCCACTCCCCCCACTGTATTCCCAACCCACCCCAGTCTTCCCCACTCCCCCCACTGCCTTCCCTACCACTCACACTGCGGAAGTGAGGTATTCCTTACCGCATGGCTTGGTGACAAAGGTGTACTGAATTACTACTCCCACAATTCAATGCGGGTGCATAGATTTTTTTCCTACTGCGCACACTTACCACAGACCCATTCTATCATATGCAGGCTTACTACCTTTCTCCCCTCGATTTGAAGCCGCTAGAATTTACGCGTACTAGTACAGCACCAACCCCTGCTTGTAAAACGTACTAGTACAGCACCGACCCCGAAAGGGTTAAATTGTGGGTGCTGGTGTTTGTGGATGATTGTGAAGAGAGTGGAGAATTATGCTGTGGCCCTACTGGGCTGAGGTGGATGGTAGAGGTTCTGGTACTGAAGTCGATGGTTGTACTGAGTGTCTAACTTTGAGTCATTCAGTAAGTCAAGTCATTCAGTCAGTCAAGTCATTCAGTCAGTCAAGTCATTCAGTCATTCAAGTCATTCAGTCAGTCAAGTCATTCAGTCAGTAAGTCAGTCAAGTCATTCAGTCAGTAAGTCAGTCAAGTCATTCAGTCAGTAAGTCAGTCAAGTCATTCAGTCAGTCAGTCAAGTCATTCAGTCAGTAAGTCAGTCAAGTCATTCAGTCAGTGTCAGTCAAGTCATTCAGTCAGTAAGTCAGTCAAGTCATTCAGTCAGTGTCAGTCAAGTCATTCAGTCAGTAAGTCATTCAGTCAGTCAAGTCATTCAGTCAGTCAAGTCATTCAGTCAGTCAAGTCATTCAGTTAGTCAGTCAGTAAGTCAGTCAAGTCAAGTCAGTCAGTCAGTAAGTCAAGTCAGTCAGTCAGTAAGTCAAGTCAAGTCAGTCAGTAAGTCAAGTCAGTCAGTAAGTCAAGTCAGTCAGTCAGTAAGTCAAGTCAGTCAGTCAGTAAGTCAAGTCATTCAGTCAGTCAAGTCAAGTCATTCAGTCAGTCAAGTCATTCAGTCAGTAAGTCAGTCAAGTCATTCAGTAAGTCATTCAGTCATTCAGTCAGTCAAGTCATTCAGTCAGTAAGTCATTCAGTCAGTAAGTCATTCAGTCAGTAAGTCATTCAGTCAGTAAGTCATTCAGTCAGTAAGTCATTCAGTCAGTAAGTCATTCAGTCAGTAAGTCATTCAGTCAGTAAGTCATTCAGTCAGTAAGTCATTCAGTCAGTAAGTCATTCAGTCAGTAAGTCATTCAGTCAGTAAGTCATTCAGTCAGTCAAGTCATTCAGTCAGTAAGTCATTCAGTCAGTCAAGTCATTCAGTCAGTCAAGTCATTCAGTCAGTCAAGTCATTCAGTCAGTCAAGTCATTCAGTCAGTCAAGTCATTCAGTCAAGTCAGTCAAGTCATTTATTCAGTAAGTCAAGTCAAGTCAAGTCAAGTCAAGTCAAGTCAAGTCAAGTCAAGTCAAGTCAAGTCAAGTCAAGTCAAGTCAAGTCAGTCAGTCAGTCACAAACTTATGTTTACCTCTTTTTGTGTGTACAAAGTAACACTTCATTACAGCCACGAGTTATGTCTTGTCTAATATCTTTTTCTTCGTTAATTCTAAGACTTAAATGCTTATACCTTTTCTTGCCACTTTGAGCAACACTTTGATTGCTTGGCAGATACAAGATATATTAATTTAAAGATCAAAACACAATTCACTCTCTCAGAGGACTTTGTTTTGACGCGTATGAAATACATACGAATGCTGGGATGGTGGGGTCCAGGGTGGCTGGGGATGGCCGGTGGTGTCCCCCGCTGAACAACAAGGTTGCTTGTGGGAATGGTTATTTGTTTTTCCTTCCCGCAAACTGGAAGTTTATTCAAGTATACACAGATACAGTTACAAAGATTATCATACATAGCAGCATATGTGTAGAGAACCTAGGATAACCCAAAAAAGTCAGAGTGACTTATTTCCTTTGTCTGACTTTTTTTTGGGTTATCCTAGGTTCTCTACACATATGCTGCTATGTATGATAATCAATGTAACTGTACTTACCTAATTGTGGTTGCAGGGGTCGATACTCGGCTCCTGGCCCCGTGTATCTGAATAAACTTAGTTTGCGGGAAGGAAAAACAAATTCCCTTTTCTTCTAAGCACGAGGGTTGGGCCTACACTTGAAATCACCTGATGCATTACTGAAAAGGAGCAAAGTAAAGCGATCCTTTGCTGTCTTGAAGCCTGGTGCACTTTTCTCTTGCTGACTGATATAAGTTCGTGTTGGCATTTTCTTCCAGAAAACACTTCTCTCGTCAGCATTAAGCACTTGTTGTGGCTCATAGCCACCCTCAGTAGGACCCCCACTGACTCAATGGTTTAACCCACCGCGGGTTACCGTGCGTTCAAAATTTTTTCCATTCCCGTGAACCGTGTAATATCATCCTTACGTCGTGTTAGATAATAATGTGCCGCAATTCTTCAATCTTGCAATACCCGTAACGTGTAACATAATCTCGTGCTAAATGACGGTTTACTGTACATTGTTTCAGTATGACTAGTGGTGTTTCAGTGTGAATCGTGGCCACCACCACTATATGACTCATGCTGTCAGTGGCCCTGATAAACCCAACACCACCACCACCACTAGTCACATACATAATAACATTATTTATTCTAGAGTATATATCATGTTTCCATGTTATTAATATTGTTTATGTCATATTAGATGAATTGTGATAGATCAATAAGCCGTAGATTTGATATTAGCGTCATATTGAAGCATTTTGTCGTGTCTCCAAACAATAAACTCTCCTCCCTCTGGAATGGATTAATTGGATTTACATTATTTCTTATGGGGAAAATTATTTCGGTTTTCATGATTTTCGGCTTTCGTCAGACACTCTGGAACGGAAAATCACGAAAACAGAGGGTCCACTGTATATGTAAAAATGGGGCATAAACACGATAAACAAGAAGAAAAGGTTCTTCACCAGGGTATACCAAGAATAAGTGGACTTGGTTGGAACTTACACAGCCAAATAAACCACATGTCGAAAAACCTTTCCTTAACATTTAAGTGGTAAGGAAGTGAAATGAGAAGGACAATGACAGTGGAAGTGGACTCCATACAAGGGCTCAAAATAGATATGACAGGGCTAGATCACATCAACCCATCACATGAGACCAAGAGCTAGAGTTTATCCTCAAATTCAAATAGAAAATAAATACATAAAGCTAATTAAATAAAGAGCACAGAATTTTAATGAGTTATCATAGCAACATACCTGACACACAGACTTGAGAAGTGCCTCATCCTTCAAGAGAGATCGTACTGCCTTATTGGCTCTTTTGGTGAAGGTGGCATCATTGGCTGCAACCGTCAGCGCAAAGTGAATTGCTAAGGCTTCAGTTAATGCTGTTGCTTCTTTAGAGCCAAAGGGATGTTTGGCACTGACTGCTATACACCACACCCTGGCTGCCACTTCCATTGGGGATACATGAACACGAGCAAGAGCACGGCTGAAGAAGATCAATCTAAATTTAAGATATACACAGTACTTAAAAATAATGTAATAATATACACACATTTACAGCATTTAAATATATTACTTCTCAAAGGTAGTATGTTGCTTAAAAACATAATGCAAGGGTAAGTTATACTTGAGTTGTATTATAAAATTCACTATCAACAAGAATATGGAAAATAAAAGTACATATTAAAAAAATTCATACATATCCATAACATTCTCCTCTACTTCAAAAACCTCCCTAGGTATTAGGTTGGTAAACAGCAACCGCCCAGGGAGGTATAACCGTCCTGCCAAGTGAGTGTGAAACGGAAGCCTGTAGTTGTTTTACATGATGGTAGGATTGATTGTGTCTTTTTTCTGTCTCATAAACATTAAAGATTTCAGGTATGTCTTGCTACATCTATTTACACTTATGTCACACTACACATGCATGTACAAGCATATATATACACACTCCTCTGGGTTTTCTTCTATTTTCTTACTAGTTCTTGTTTATTCCCTTATCTCCATGAGGAAGTGGAACAGAATTCTTCCTCCATAATCCATGTGTCGTAAGAGGTGGCTAACATGACGGGAGAAAGGGACTAGTAACCCCTTCTCCTGTATACATTACTAAAGTTAAAAAGAGAAACTTTTGTTTTTCTTTTTGGGCCACCCTGCTTCAGTGGGATATGGCCAGTTTGTGGAAAGAAAAAAATTCAAAAAGATCATATTTTCCAATATGAGAACAAATCAAAATGTGCAAACAAGTGGAATACAAGTTTCTTGTTGATTTATGAGGCTGCAAGATTTGGAAGAAATAGGGCAAGCCACCCACACCCCATTTTTTTTTATGTTCTCTGAATTTGTTCCACACTCTCTTACACATTACCTTGGCTTCATTTATTACTAGATGAACAATGAGCTTGCTATCTCATGTCTTCTTCACTTCCCTTTTCTGTTATCTCATTCATTATCTCTTCCTTCATGCTACTCTCCAGACACATTTCCACTATGTACAGTATTCTTCATTCATGCTACTCTCCAGACACATTTCCACTGTGTACAGTATTCTTCCTTCATGCTACTCTCCACACACATATTTCCACTGTGTACAGTATTCTTCTTTCATGCTACACCCCAGACACATTTCCACTGTGTACAGTATTCTTCCATCATGCTACTCTCCAGACACATTTCCACTGTGTACAGTATTCTTCCATCATGCTACTCTCCAGACACATTTCCACTGTGTACAGTATTCTTCCTTCATGCTACTCTCCAGACACATTTCCACTGTGTACAGTATTCTTCCTTCATACTACTCTCCAGACACATTTCCACTGTGTACAGTATTCTTCCTTCATGCTACTCTCCAGACACATTTCCACTGTGTACAGTATTCTTCCTTCATGCTACTCTCCAGACACATTTCCACTGTGTACAGTATTCAAAACACAGTAATGGTATTGCATGACCACTAACACATACAGTGCTAGTCACAGCATTATGCCGCCCCTTCCCCACACATACCAAAACACAAACACATGCCATGAAAGATTATATATATATTTGCACACTTACTGATATTTTAATACTTGGTGCTGCATCCTTTACACTTAATCACGTCCCTCAGCCATGTAGGAAGACTCTCACACAAATTCTTGAGGGTTTGGGGAGGTATATTATTCCATGCCTCATGTAGAGCAGCCTCCAGCCGCGGAATGTAACTGATATCTTTGCCCAGTAAACTTCGTTTCACTATTGACCAGAGGTTCTCAATAGGGTTTAGGTCTGGGGAATTGCCTGGCCAGTCATTAACCCTTTGGGGGTTGCAAGGCCCTCTCCGAATCTTGTTCTCAGGGTCGCAGAATTTAAAAAAACAAAACAAAAAAAATTCTTGTGAAATTATATATTTTTTTTTCTAAATATAATAGGCTAAAAAAATTTTTTTTGCGATCAATACTTACCGAGATATAGAGGATTGAAGTTGACCAAAATTGAACCGCTTACGGCAACATCGCTGACTTCCGGTTGGCTGGTAATTTTTTATTTTCTTTCTTGAAGTTGTTTTCTTATCGATTTTAATTTTTTTTTTTTAAAATAACTTTTATGGCCTGTGAGACCAATATACAGCGGTACCTCGGTTAACGATATTTTTTCATTCGAGAATGCTGTTCAAGTGCCATTACCAAACGAATTTATCCCCATAAGGAATAATGTAAAATAGACTAGTCCTTTTAGACCCCCAAAAATACACTTACAATAATAATAATAATAATAATAATAATTTTTATTTCAATGCATGTTACAAGTGTACAATGTTATTGGTAGTTACAAAAGCATTTAAAAAAATAAACTTACATAAAACGGCGAGTTTGGGGACCATCGTCAACCGAGGTACCACTGTAAGTGCTGTTTTTCAAATATTCACTCGTTGATTATTTCACAATAACGGCATAAAGTTTGTTCTCACTATTTTGTTTACAAAACGTATTTACAAACAGCTTACCACCCTTTATGTACAAAAAAGCTACACATGTACTGTCACCAATTATAGCAGCATTATTCAATAAATCAATTGAATCTTCAACCTTCCCATCAATTCTCAAAATAGCTAGGGTCACCCCGATCCACAAAGGAGGTGACCAAACTGACTTGAACAATTATAGACCAATCTCAAATTTACCACTGCTTTCTAAAATCTTCGAAAAATTAATTCACAAACAGATCTATTCCTACCTCGTCTCACACAATGTACTAAACCCCTGTCAATTTGGATTCAGGACCAACAAGAGCACAAACGATGCTATAACACAAATGTTAGAGTTAATATACACCGCACTTGAGAAGAAAGAAGTTCCGCTGGGAATCTTCATAGACCTACGCAAAGCATTTGATACAGTCGACCATGATTTATTGCTCACAAAATTAGCGCACTATGGTATTAGGGGGCACCCCCTCAACTACCTAAAGTCGTACCTTAGCAACAGAAGTCAGTACGTGAACACAAATGGAGAGAACTCTTCCACACAACAAATTACAGTCGGTGTCCCTCAAGGTAGTGTCCTAGGGCCACTCCTATTCCTCATTTACATAAATGACCTACCGAATGCATCACAACTACTCAAACCCATTTTGTTTGCAGATGACACAACATATGTCTTCTCTCACCCAAATCCAGTCGTACTAGCCAACACAGTTAATGCCGAATTACAGAAAATATCAACATGGATGATGGCAAATAAGCTTACTCTTAATACGGACAAGACCTACTATATTCAGTTTGGAAACAAAGCTGCAAATGTTCCACTTAACATAACGCTAAACGGTTCACCCATCACAAGGCTCACAGAGGGAAAATTCCTAGGAATCCACCTTGACAGTAGTCTTAAATTCCAAACACACATACAACAAATTTCCAAGAAAATCTCAAGGACAGTAGGTATATTATCTAAGATACGCTATTATGTGCCTCAACCAGCTCTCATTGCATTATATCATTCTCTTATCTACCCTTATCTCACCTATGGAATCTGTGCATGGGGCTCAACAACATTAAATCACCTTAGACCACTCATAACCCAGCAAAAGGCTGCAGTCAGGATGATAACAAATTCCCACTCTAGACAGCATACTCCACCTATATTCAGAACCTTAAAACTACTCACCATAAAAAATATTCATACCTATTCATGTGCCTTCTACATACATAAAACTCTACATGCTAATATCAACCCTGCGCTCAGAATTCTCCTCAACAACTTTAATAGGTCCCACGAACATGACACAAGACACAGATCACTATTTGACATACCCCGAGTCCATACTAACCAATGTAAAAATTCTATGCACATAAAGGGCCCCAGAATCTGGAATTCATTACAGTAAATATCAAGTTAACCTTGTCGGAAAATCAATTCAAGACTCTTCTCAAAAATCACCTACTCACCCTATACTAAATACTCATACTGTAACAAACTTTCAAACCCAATATTATTTTACTTAAGATGATCTCAATTTGATATGTTCATCCTCCTTAACACTTGTTGCAATTTCATATCATCATATTGTCATTTAAAATCTTATAGTATCATCATTTTCTTAATTTGAAATAAAATATATATCTAGAAGAAACTCTAAAAAAAAATTTCTAGTATTGTTATTATACTAGTATAGCATCAACATACTGTAACTTGAAATAAATTATACAACTAGATTAAACTCAACCAATTTCTCTTGTATTGTCTTTGAATAGTATGTATAACCAAATTATAATTTAAATAATATAGAACTAGAATAAACTCAATCAATTTCTTTAGCATTAAGTACTTAGTGAATAAGTCTCTAGAATAAACTGCCCCTAATGCCATGGCATGCCAGTGGCTCTCCTTGCATTACAGTTTTATAATTGTAACTACGAATAACATTGTACACTTGTAACATGCATAGAAATAAAAATATTATTATATTATTATTATTATTATTACTTACAAGGAAAAATATTGTTTATTACTAGTGTTCAATCATATACAGTGGAACCCCGACTAACGTAAGCTTCATATAACGTAAAAATCGTGTAACATAAGCTTTTTTCGCAAAATATTTGTCTCGTGTACCGTACAATTCCTTGTGTAGCATAACATACCAGACCTGTCCGCCTGCCCCACGCCTGCGCAGGACGCCATTGTAGCGTTGTTTACCATTGAGAGAACATTATCCAGTGCGCTCTTTCAAACATTCACAATACTTTTGTTGTATTTTTTGGTGGTTTAGTGATTGTCACTGAAATAAGTCACCATGGGTCCAAAGAAGCTTCCTAGTGGCACCCCTGTGGTAAAGAGAGTGAGCAACACCATCGAACTGAAGAAAGAGATTATTGAAAAATATGAGAGTGGCGTACATCTGAGTGAGCTTGCCAGGATGTACAAGAAAACACCATCTACTATCAGCACTATCCTGGCAAAGAGAAATGAGATTAAGGAAACTGATGTTGCAAAAAGGGTTGATATGTTAACGAAAAATAGATCGAAAACAGTGGATGAGGTTGAGAAGTTGTTGATGGTGTGGATAAACAATAAACAGATAGCAGGTGATAGTATTTCCACGGCGATAATTTGTGAAAAGGCAAGGAAGTTGCACGCAGATCTTGTCAAGACAATGCCTGGAACCAGTGCTGAGGAAAGTGATTTTAAAGCCAGCAGAGGTTGGTTTGACAGGTTTAAGAAACGTAGTGGCATACACAGTGTTGTGAGGCATGGTGAGGCATGGTGAGGCAGCCAGCTCAGACAAACGTGCAGCTGAAAAGTTTGAGAGTGAATTTAAGGGGTTCGTAGAGGCTGAAGAATTCCTCCCCCAACAAGTGTTTAATTGTGATGAAACAGGCCTGTTTTGGAAGAAAATGCCCAACAGGACCTTCATTACTCAGGAGGAAAAGGAACTGCCAGGACACAAGCCTATGAAAGACAGTCTAACTTTCATGTTGTGCCAATGCCAGTGTTGATTTTAAAGTGAAGCCTTTACTGGTGTATCACGCAGAAAATCCCAGAGCCTTCAAGAAACACAATGTTAACAGGAATAATTTGTGTGTGCATTGGAAGGCTAACACTAATGCATGGGTCACTAAGGACTTTTTCATGGAATGGATGACTGGAGTGTTTGGCCCTAGTGTGAAGAAATACCTCCTGGAAAAGAAATTGCCACTCAAGTGCCTCCTGGTATTGAACAATGCTCCTGCTCACCCTCACAACTTGCAAGAGTTGTTGTCTGACAAGTTCAATTTCATCAGAGTGAAGTTCTTGCCTCCTAACACCACTCCTCTCATCCAGCCCATGGACCAGCAGGTCATTTCCAACTTCAAGAAACTGTACACCAAAGCAGTGTTTCAGAAGTGCAATCCAACGCTAGGCAGCACACCCCCCCCACACCATAAATTCCAACTTTAAGGGAGGGCAATGAATTCACCTTTTTCTTTATTTTGGTCTAATTTCAATGAGATTTTACCAGTGATTTATACAGCTTTAAAAACCTATACACTGTCTTTGTTATGATTTTTTGCCTTTAGGTTAGGTAGAAAAAATAAAATATGCCAAATTTTAGGGGTCACAAAACCAGTAAATTTCTACAAAATTGGGAAGATGTACAATGCTCTAGTTAACATCAGATGAAAGATAAAGGCTCTATAATTGTTGACCCAATCCATTTTAGCAAAAATGTCAGTAGATTCCATTATAAAAAATGTTGAAGTTAGTGATTTTGTTTTTGCCTTTATTTTGTGGGAAAAAAATCAATAAAAACAAAGCTGTAAAAAATATTGGAAATCTTTCATGGGTGGTTGTAGAGCCATCATTACTCAATAACGTGTGAAAAAATCATGACAATCCTATTAATACTTTTCGCAAAACATTACAAACAATGTCAATAACTTATTTCTGAGTTATTATTATATTTTTTTCTGTGAAACTCTATGGATATGGCACGCTAAATCTCAGCGAGTTGCATGCATCAGCACATGTTGAGACCCCAGAGGCCACTGAGGTGGCATGAGTCCCTACACTTGAATGGAGGCATCAGAGATGTTGCTATTTAGAGTTTTTTTATTGAAATAATCATAAAAATTGTAATTTTTGCAGAGACAAAACTAAAAAAATAACACTAATTGGCAACATGTATTATTTATGACAGCAAGCACAACAAAAATACATTTAAGGAAAAAATATACTTGGAAATATGATATAAACAAGTTGATTACACCAAAATGTTGCCAGAATGATGCACTATTTTTTGGTAAGAAAACATTTTTTTCCAAAAATTTTCAATCTTCCTTTCCTAATTTCTGGAACAAGGCTCGCCCCTCCCTTAACCCTGAGCTAAAACACTTTCTTGACAGTTGTGACAGGACCCATAGACATAACACCAGACATAAACATCTCTGACATTCCCCGTGTCCGAGTAAATCTATACAAAAATTCAATGCGCATAAAAGGGCCTAAAATCTGGAACTCCCTGCCTGAAAACTCTAGAACTGCAGACACAACCTCCATTTTCAAAAGCACCGTTAAAAAACATCTTATCTCACTTACGCACCCAACCGGTAGCTAACCACATGAAAACTACTTTATCTTGCACATATCCACAGCAAAATACACATTGATATCTGTGATTCCCCTTAATTTGCACATGACTAACCAAAATTCTAATACAACTATTGCTTCATAATTCTTAAGCTAGTCATAGGTTTGCCTAAGACACTCCAATATAGAAACGGTATTATGCCATTACATCACCTTTACCATTAATATATAAACTAACTGTTAAATTCTTAAATGTTTAAATTTCAGTACCTCAATTTTGTAAACCTAGTTAATCACTACAATTACCTAACCTTACTATCAGTATAATCATTGTGTCACTATTGAGTAAGACCTATCATAAGACTGCCTGAAAAGCCTAGTAATACCTAGGCATATTATTGGCCATCTTGTAATATCTACTTCATAAAATGTATAATTATAAGTACACCCCACTTTGTATATTACTAGAAATAAAGAATTTGAATTTGAATTTGATGTGACCTCAGACACTGCATTGACCCTAAGAGAGTTCTGGAAAGATCACTTCAATATTATGCATTGCATAGGCCTTATAGGTAAGGCTTGGGAGGGAGTGATTTCCAGTACTTGGAACTCTGCTTGGAGACCACTGTGGCCGGACTGTGTTGAAAAGAGGGATTTTGAAGGATTTGAGGCTGACCCTGACCCTGACCCTGACAACCCTGTGCCTGTTGTGGAAGATATTGTGGCATTGGGGAACAGCCTGGGGTTGGAGGTGAGTGGTGAGGATGTGGAAGAGTTGGTGGAGGAGCACAGGGTAGAGCTAACAACTGAAGAGCTGCAAGAGCTGGAACTGGAACAGCATCAGACCAGAGCTGAGGTTATTGCTTCACAGGAGGAGGAAGAGAGAGGAGGAGGTGCCTTCTTCAGTGCTTAAGGACATGTGTACAAAGTGGAATGAGTTCAGACATTTGTTGAAAAACACCACCCTGAGCAAGCTGAAATGAGCCATCTGTGCAACAACTTCGGTGACAGAGCCATGTTGTACTTCAGGAAAGTATTAAAGAGTCGCCAGAAACAGAGTACTGTGGACAGTTATTTCACGAGGCAGGGATCCAGTGATTCACAAGCTGGTCCTAGTCGGATTAACCCTTAAACGGTCCAAACGTATATATATGTTCTTACCGCTACTGCCCCGAATATTTTTAAAAAAAAAATAAAAATAAATTTATAGAAATGAAGAGCACAAAATCTAGGGTCAGTAGTTACCAAGATATGAGGCAGAGAAGTTGGCACTGGAGGCTCACCTGACAGCAACAGGAGTCCTGCCGCTTGCAGAATCGTTGCCGATATACCTTTTTTTCTCTTTTTTTTATCTTATATAACTTTTATGTTCTGATAATTACAATTTGTAAAGGGTGTGATAAAAGAGAAAAAATTAGCTTATGAGAGGTTTTTACAAAACAGAAGAGTTAATAGAAGAGCAGAGTATATGGAGAGTAAAAAAAACGTGAAGAGAGTGGTGAGAGAGTGCAAACGAAGAGCAGATGAAAGAATGGGAGAGGCTCTGTCAAGAAATTTTGCTGAAAACAAGAAAAAATTTTGGAGTGAGATAAACAAGGTAAGAAAGCCTAGGGAACGAATGGATTTGTCAGTTAAAAACAGAGTAGGGGAGTAAGTAGATGGGGAGCTGGAGGTATTGGGAAGATGGCGGGAATATTTTGAGGAACTTTTAAATGTCGATGAAAAAAGGGAGGCGGTAATTTCATGTACTGGCCAGGGAGGTACATCGATTAGGAGTGAAGAGCAGGATGTGAGTGTGGGGGAGGTGCATGAGGCATTACGTAGAATGAAAGAAGGTAAAGCAGCTGGAACTGACGGGATCATGACAGAAATGTTAAAAGCAGCGGGGAATATAGTGTTGGAGTGGTTGGTATTTTTGTTTAATAAATGTATGAAAGAGGGAAAGGTACCTAGGCATTGGCAGAGAGCATGTATAGTTCCTTTATATAAAGGGAAGGGGATAAAAGAGAGTAAGAATTATAGGGGAAAAAGTTTACTGAGTATACCAGGTAAAGTGTATGGCAGGGTTATTATTGAAAGAATTAGAGGTAAGACAGAGAGTAGGATTGCAGATGAGCAAGGAGGCTTTAGAGTGGGTAGGGGATGTGTAGATCAAGTGTTTACAGTGAAGCATATATGTGAACAGTATTTAGATAAAGGTAGAGAAGTTTTCATTGCATTTATGGATTTAGAAAAGGCATATGATAAGAGTGGATAGGGGAGCAATGTGGCAAATGTTGCAAGTGTATGGAATAGGCAGTAAGTTACTGAAAGCTGTAAAGAGTTTTTATGAGGATAGCGAGGCTCAGGTTAGGGTGTGTAGGAGAGAGGGATATTACATTCCTGGTAAAAGTAGGTCTCAGACAGGGATGTGTAATGTCAACATGGTTGTTTAATATATTTATAGATGGGTTGTAAAAGAAGTAAATGCTAGGGTGTTGGGGAGAGGGGTGGGATTAAATTATGGGGAATTAAATGCAAAATGGGAGTTGACAGTTACTTTTTGCTGATGATACTGTGCTTATGGGAGATTCTAAAGAAAAGTTGCAAAGGTTAGTAGACGAGTTTGGGAGGGTGTGTAAAGGTAGAAAGTTGAAAGTGAACATAGATAAGAGTAAGGTGATGAGGGTATCAAACGATTTAAATAAAGAAAAATTGGATATCACATTGGAGAGAGGGATTATGGAAGAAGTAAATGTTTTCAGATATTTGGGAGTTGACTTGTCAGCGGATGGGTTTATGAAGGATGAGGTTAACCATAGAATTGATGAAGGAAAAAAGGCGAGTGGTGCGTTGAGGTATCTGTGGAGACAAAAAACGTTATCCATGGAGGCAAAGAAGGGAATGTACGAAAGTATAGTGGTACCAACACTCATATATGGGTGTGAAGCATGGGTTGCAAATGCTGCCGCGAGGAGGCGGCTGGAGGCAGTGGAGATGTCCTGTCTAAGGGCAATGTGTGGTGTAAATATTATGCACAAAATTTGGAATGTGGAAATTAGGAGAAGGTGTGGAGTTACTAAAAGTATTTGTCAAGAGGGCTGAAGAGGGGTTGTTGAGGTAGTTTGGTCACTTAGAGAGAATGGATCAAAGTAGAATGACTTGGAGAGCGTATAAATCTGTAGGGAAAGGAAGGCAGGGTAAGGGTCGTTTTAGAAAAGGTTGGAGGGAGGGGGTTAAGGAGGTTTTGTGGGCGAGGGGCTTGAACTTCCAGCAAGCACGTGTGAGCGTGTTAGATAGGAGTGAATGGAGACGAATATTTTTTGGGACCTGACGAGCTATTGGAGTGTGAGCAGGGTAACATTTTGTGAAGGGATTCAGGGAAACCAGTTAATTGATTTAGTTGGAATTGAGTCCTGGAAATAGGAAGTACAATGCCTGCACTTTAACCCTTTGGGGGTCGACAGGCCTTCTCAGAAACACGTTCTCAGGGTCGAATTTTTTTTGGGAAAAAAAAAAATCTTATGACCTGGTAAAGAATCTTTTTCCGATCATAACGACACCAAAAGTTTGAAATTTGAATGAAAACTTACGGAATTATGCTCTCGCGAAGTTATCGGTCTCGAAGATGTTTATGCATCGGCGATTTCACCCACTTTGAGCCCTATTTTTGGCCAATTCTAATGTTCCAGTCCACTAAAATCATAGTTATTTTGCTAGAACTCCATTTCCTCTATCGATTGAGTACAAGAAACTGCCTATTTACCAATTTCAACTACCCAAAATAGTGGTCAGAAAATGACAATTTGGCCAATTTCACACAAATTTCAAACGATGCCAATTTCAAAATAGGGTCCAGAATAAACAAGGCAGACATTCCTGGCACTAAAATAACATCTTCTCTGTTCATTAGTCACGTCTCCAAGCCTCTCTTACATTATTTTTGCTTTCCAATTTGAATTTTTATTCTCACAAAAAATAGAAGATTTACTGTTATGTATACAACTGCATCATTGTAAAAATGGTATAAATAATATCAGCGCACTTGTGGAAGAATATTAGACTCGCCAGTTGATGTGTATTGGACGCATGGTGTGATTTGATTGAACATTGGTGAAAATTGAACATTTTCGCTACTTTGAGCTCAATTTCAAGGTACTTGTCATTGTCAAACCAATCAAAATCATCTCTATTTCTATAATATACCTTCCATTCTATCACATGAGACCAAGAAAACGAGAATACATCAATAAATACCATACGAAAATAGACTGCAAAGTCGCTGTTTTAAACGAAAAAAAACGGTCAGTTTTTTTTTCTCATTATACAGTGTGTGGTGCAGGATTTTTTTTTTATACTGCGCACACTGACCACATAGACCCATTCTTTCATATGTAGGTCTACCAGCCGTTTCCTGCTTAATTTGAAGCCGCTAGAATTTACGCGTACTAGTACGGCACCAACCCCTGCTCGTAAAACGTACTAGACGGCACCGACCCCGAAAGGGTTAACGACGAAAGCTGTAAGTTGCTTGGATCAGGATGTTACGGCACATGTTATCTGGCTTCTGTATCCTCTTCACGCTGGGTAACAAAATCTTGCCAAGATACAGTGGTCCCTCGGTTTTCGTGCATCTCCAAACTCGAACATTCATGTAAGTGTATTTTCGTAAGTGCTGTTGCAAGTGTATTTTTGGGGGTCTGAAATAGACTAACCTACGTGACATTATTTCTTAAGGAAGTAAATTCGTTCGGTAATGGCACTTGAGCAGCATTCTGGAACGAATTTTCGGCGAAAACCGAGAGACCACTGTAGATTCGAATCTCTCAAATCCTTAGTTCAAGAGATGCACACCCTTCAAGCCCTTCAGGACATCCCAGGAGTGCAAAAAATAATAGCAGTCTGTCCAGAATACTTGGCCATAGTGACAGAATATGCCGGTGATACCTGGAAGGACCTTAACAAAAAAATGCACTGAGCCATCTCCAGAATTTGGAAATTCTTTCACAAGTGTGCAATATTTTGATTGGTATTCACTCTCGTGGCTGGACTCACCTCGACATCAAACAAGATTATATCTGCATAAAACTCACACCTGAGGGACTCCGTGTAACCATCATTGACTACGGACTTGCTGTTCCTCTTGGCCACAACCTTAACATCGCCGAGGGCACAACAGTTGAAGATGACTGCTTCAGCATTGCCCGCCTCATTACCTATTTGGAGATGTTCCAGGAGTGTTACCTGCAAGTCTTACTCCAGCAAGAATTTCCCATCATGGATGAGAATCGGCCACTTAACCTCAAAATACTCCTAAAGATTCTTCGTACTGCTCTTAACAAGGGTTGAGTTCACAATTACGCATCATCATACGTATATGGAGAAGAAGTTTTAAGAGAGATAAGACACGAGCTGTGTATTTTAGTTGCATAAAAAAAGTGATAGTAAAGGAGGTGTATTAATAACAAAAAAAGCCACAATACAGTGACTGGAACATTACGCAAATAACCCACACAAAGAAGAGAGGAACTTACGACGACGTTTCGATCCGACTTAGACCACTTACAAAGTCACACTAACAAAAAGGAGAGAAGGAGGGAGTATATATAGGCCAGCAGACATTGACGGGAACAAGAGAAGCAGCGGCAACAGCGGCGGCGGCAGCAGCAGTAGTGGAGTCAGTCATATACCAAGAAAGAGGAGCACTGCAAGGGAGCTAGGGACCCACAAGGGAGCTAGGGGCCCACAGAGGGTAGGAGCAAGAACACAGAGAGGGAGGGGGAAATAATAAAGGACAAATACCCAAGGCAGAAGAAAGAAAATCCAAAGGAGAAAGGGGAAAAGGGAGAAGAGGAAAAAAAATCAGGTTAAGTCACGGGTGTTCTGAAGTTTGGAGCATTTAACAATGTAATGGGAAAGGAAGGCATCTACTGAGACAAAGCCAAGACTAAGATTCATACAAGGAAAGTTGTGTATAAGGGAAGATTCAACCAGACAGCGCCTGTGAAAGTTAGATGTAAGATAGACAGTTTTAGCAGAAGACCAATCAATAGGATGACTGTGATCTCTGACATGACACAAAAGAGCACTGTTGGTGTCGGCAAGCCTAACACTACTTTTGTGCTCCTTAAGTCTGTCGGAAAGAGATTGGCCAGTTTCTCCAAAGTACTTAAGAGGACAGGAGGAACAAGAAATACAGTAGACACCAGGAGCATCTATAGAAGAAGAGGTATGAACTACATTAGTGCGAAGAGTGTTAGTCTGGCGAAAAGTAAGTTTGATGTCTAAGGAACGAAGAGAGTTGTTGGTATTAGAAAGACCGGAAATATAGGGAAGGCCGAGGACAGGAGAGTTCCCAGGAGTAGAGAGTTTGGGATAGAAGAAAGTCCGTTTAGCATGTGAGAAGGCAGTCTATGAAATGGGAAGGGTAGCCAAGACAGGAAAATGAATTATGAAGTGGAAATTTCTCATTCAAGGAACTGAGGAACACAAATGCAGAGAGCACAGAGAAAGAGGGAGATAAGAACACTTTTCTTGACAGAGGAAGTATGATAGGAAAAGTTGTGAATATACATTCCACTGTGCATAGGCTTACGGTACTCAGAAAAGGCAAAATCTGTATCTGAGCGGTGGACATGAACATCAAGGAAAGGAAGCAAGGAATTAGATTCCCATTCAGCTTTAAACTTAATGGAAGAAGCAAGATTATTAAGAGCATCAAGAAATGGTTGGAAGAGACTAGAGTCATCAGGCCAAAGAGCAAAGATGTCATCTACATAGTGGAGCCAGAGTGAAGGGCGCACATCAATAGTAGGAAGAAGAACAGTCTCAAAGTATTCCATGTAAAGATTACCAAGAACAGGAGACAGAGGAGAACCCATAGTGACACCGAAGGTTTGAGAATAATATTTACCTTGGAAGGAAAAGGAATTACAGTTCACACAAAGGCGGATAAGATACGCCTTTGGGTTTTCTTTCTTCTGCCTTGGGTATTTGTCCTATATTATTTTTCTTTCCCCTCTGCATTCTTGCACCTACCCTGTGGGCCCCTAGCTCCCTTGTGGGCCCTTAGCTCCCTTGCAGTGTTCCTCTAAGTATATGAGTAACTCCACTACCACTACTACTACCTCCACCACTTACTCTCTTGTTCCCGTCAATGTCTCCTGGCCTATATATACTCCCTCCTCTCCTTTTTCTTAGTGTGTCTTTGAAAATGGTCCAAGTCTGACTGGAACGTCGTCGTAAGCTCCTCTAATTAATGTGCGGGATATTTATGTATGAGGTGTATTTTGGTAGTGTGGGTGTAGTGATGGTAGTTGAGTGTAGTGATTACAGTTGAGTGAAATGATGGTAGAGTGTAGTGGTGACAGTTGAGTGTACTGATGGTAGAGTGAAGTGATGGTAGAGTGTAGGGGGTGACAGTTGAGTGTAGTGATGGTAGAGTGTAGTGGTGGAAGAGTGTAGTGATGGCAGAGTGTAGTGATGGCAGAGTGTAGTGATGGCAGAGTGTAGTGATGGCAGAGTGTAGTGATGGCAGAGTGTAGTGATGGCAGAGTGTAGTGATGGCAGAGTGTAGTGATGGCAGAGTGTAGTGATGGCAGAGTGTAGTGATGGCAGAGTGTAGTGATGGCAGAGTGTAGTGATGGCAGAGTGTAGTGATGGCAGAGTGTAGTGATGGCAGAGTGTAGTGATGGCAGAGTGTAGTGATGGCAGAGTGTAGTGATGGCAGAGTGTAGTGATGGCAGAGTGTAGTGATGGCAGAGTGTAGTGATGGCAGAGTGTAGTGATGGCAGAGTGTAGTGATGGCAGAGTGTAGTGATGGCAGAGTGTAGTGATGGCAGAGTGTAGTGATGGCAGAGTGTAGTGATGGCAGAGTGTAGTGATGGCAGAGTGTAGTGATGGCAGAGTGTAGTGATGGCAGAGTGTAGTGATGGCAGAGTGTAGTGATGGCAGAGTGTAGTGATGGCAGAGTGTAGTGATGGCAGAGTGTAGTGATGGCAGAGTGTAGTGATGGCAGAGTGTAGTGATGGCAGAGTGTAGTGATGGCAGAGTGTAGTGATGGCAGAGTGTAGTGATGGCAGAGTGTAGTGATGGCAGAGTGTAGTGATGGCAGAGTGTAGTGATGGCAGAGTGTAGTGATGGCAGAGTGTAGTGATGGCAGAGTGTAGGCAGGTGATGGCAGAGTGTAGTGATGGCAGAGTGTAGTGATGGCAGAGTGTAGTGATGGCAGAGTGTAGTGATGGCAGAGTGTAGTGATGGCAGAGTGTAGTGATGGCAGAGTGTAGTGATGGCAGAGTGTAGTGATGGCAGAGTGTAGTGATGGCAGAGTGTAGTGATGGCAGAGTGTAGTGATGGCAGAGTGTAGTGATGGCAGAGTGTAGTGATGGCAGAGTGTAGATAGAGTGTAGTATGGCAGAGTGTAGTGATGGTAGAGTGTAGTGATGGTAGAGTGTAGTGATGGTAGAGTGTAGTGATGGTAGAGTGTAGTGGTGGTAGAGTGTAGTGGTGGTAGAGTGTAGTGGTGGTAGAGTGTAGTGGTGGTAGAGTGTAGTGGTGGTAGAGTGTAGTGGTGGTAGAGTGTAGTGGTGGTAGAGTGTAGTGGTGGTAGAGTGAAGTGGTGGTAGAGTGTAGTGGTGGTAGAGTGTTGTGGTGGTAGAGTGTTGTGGTGGTAGAGTGTTGTGGTGGTAGAGTGTTGTGGTGGTAGAGTGTTGTGGTGGTAGAGTGTTGTGGTGGTAGAGTGTTGTGGTGGTAGAGTGTTGTGGTGGTAGAGTGTTGTGGTGACAGATGAGTGTAGTGATGGTGGAGTGAAGTGATGGTAGAGTGTAGTGATGGTAGAGTGTAGTGATGGTAGAGTGTAGTGGTAACAGATGAGTGTAGTGGTGACAGATGAGTGTAGTGGTGACAGATGAGTGTAGTGGGGACAGTTGAGTGTAGTGGTGGTAGAGTGTAGTGGTGGTAGAGTGTAGTGGTGGTAGAGTGTAGTGGTGGTAGAGTGTAGTGATGGTAGAGTGTAGTGATGGTAGTGTAGTGGTGGTAGAGTGTAGAGGTAGTAGAGTGTAGTGGTGGTAGTGTAGTGGTGACAGTTGAGTGTAGTGGTGACAATTGAGTGTAGTGGTGACAGTTGAGTGTAGTGATGGTAGTATGTAGTGGTGGTAGAGTGTAGTGATGGTAGAGTGTAGCGATGGTAGTGTAGTGGTGGAAGAGTGTAGTTATGGTAGATTGCAATAGTGGGAGAGTGTAGTGATGGTAGAGTGTAGTGACAGTAGAGTGTAGTGGTGGTAGAATGATGATAGATGGAGTGACTGGTGTCAATCTCCCTAAGTCTTAAGTCAATAAAATACAGTTGAAGTTCTTTTCTTATTATTGTTCTCAAACTGTTAACTGACAAGCCAAGATTGTAATCTACTCCCTCTTTGAAAGCATACAACTTAGCCAATTTATCAGTTTTATCATGCATCTGAAGACCAATGCGAGATGGAATCCACAGCATGTGCACTCTGACTCTACTATCAACAATCCTACCATACCTGTGTCTGGCTTCTGACACAAGCATGCCACAATTTATACTTAATGAGTTGAGAGCATTTATGGATGACAGAGAATCAGTTACAATTAAAGTGTCAACCTTAGATACATGGACGCATGAGAGTGCAAGGAGTATGGTAAACAGTTCTGTCTGAAGGGTAGAGGCCCAGTTATTGATGCGTGCTCCAATTTCTTTAAGAAAGCCATCACTTTGTATGACAACAACAGCACTACCAGCTGCACCAGTAGATTGGTGAACAGAACCATCAACGTAAATAATTTGTGAAAGTGTGTGCTGTGTAACTAAGTTATCAATACAGCTTAAGGCACCATGTTTGGCTTCAAGGCAAAGCTTTGGTTTGATTTAAGAAGTAGTTTGGGGGGAAATGGAGGGATGGTAGTTTGGAATGGGGTAATATTCCATGGAGCGGAGAAGTGCCGCTGTTGCCTTACTTGACATAGATCATGTATCTGATTCATGCGGAGGTCGGTTCCAGTTTTTTCGATCCATCTGGAGGGATGTTCACCAGTGCTGAGGAAAGTTTGGAGGGCTTCTGTGCAGGGGTTTGAATGGGCTTGCCTGATCATATTAACACCAATTAGGATGGTGGTAGTGATTGTCCCATTTTAGGCAAATCTTAGAGATGCCAGAAACAGACCCCTCTGGACAGATTTTTTGTGCAACAGGGGTCCAGTGCCAGTAAAAGACAAAGGGAAGTAACCCCAGATAGGGACTTGATACCTGAAGTCCTTATGGCCAGGGATTTCCCTTCCAAACAATAAACTCTCCTCCCTCTCCCCTCCTCACCGTCTTCCATATGCCAACAAGAGTCTTCAATAAAGGTAAAACAGTTTTAAATGTTCATTTATCCATTAAAATTAGTGCTTTATATTTATTTCTCATTGTTTTCTCTATAAAATGTATTTTTTGTTAATATTTTTGGGTGTCTGGAACGGATTATTTTTTTTATTATTAACACATCGGCCGATTCCCACCAAGGCAGGGTGGCCCGAAAAAGAAAAACTTTTATCATCATTCACTCCATCACTGTCTTGCCAGAGGGGTGCCTTACACTACAGTTATAAACTGCAACATTAACACCCCTCCTTCAGAGTGCAGACACTGTACTTCCCATCTCCAGGACTCAAGTCCGGCCTGCCGGTTTCCCTGAATCCCTTCATAAATGTTACTTTGCTCACACTCCAACAGCACGTCAAGTATTAAAAACGGATTAATTGGATTTATATTATTCTTATGGGAAATATTGCTTCAGTTTTCGTCGAATATGTTTTTCGTCAGACTCTCTGGAACGAATTAAAAACTAAAACCGAGGTTCCACTGTGCATAAATGCAAGATTCCTAGTTGTGTACAGCATCTTGGTGTTGAGGGAAGTTATTTGTTTGGTATACTTAACAATAATTGACTACACTTCTTTGTTGTCATTATTTTTTTTTCTAGTACATATGGGCAGCTTTTGCTCGAGCTCATGGAGTCTTTTGTCTTGTGCTAACTGGTGTGTTCAAGGTTAGTAATCTTCTTGACATAAATGTCCTGTAATGGCTGAAGCTGCTGACTGTTTTCTTGATTAAACTTTATTTCTATAAAATAGAATACAGTATATTATACAATCAGGGTGATTGACATATACATATTACTACCTTATAGAAAAAAAATCCCTTGATATGCAAAGCATTTTAGGCTGTAATGTGTAATAGGTCACATGATAGAGTTTTGATGTGTTCTGCTTGCACGCTGATGACTTGGGTAGTTGACTGAGATTTGATCAAGGCCTTGGGAGGGTGAGTAATTGTGTTGTAGTAGGTCAGCCAGGTCTGATCAGTTAGTGTGAGAGGAGTGGGAACACACCAACTTTGTGCCTAAGCAATTCTATAAGTTTACCACCAAATTTAGTATTTTTGGTGCAATTACCTTGAAAGAGATTCTCTACTATTTCAGAGGAATTTTTTTTTATTTTTGTTTTTGAATTACAGTGGTATCCAGAGTTTCAAACTTTCTTCGTTACAGAATGCTTTTCAAGTGCTGTTACTAAACGAATTTGTTTGCATAAGGAATAATGTAAATTAGATTAGTCCATTTCAGACCCCCAAAAATACACTTACAAAAGCACTTACAATAATAAACTTACATAATAGGTAGAGTTGGGAGAGTTCGAAACTCAGGGTACCACTGTATCACATTTTAATTTTGGGGGTCATGACAGTGAAAGGATTAAAAGTCACTTCATCCATTAATCCTGTGTAAAAAAATGCACTATTATATGTATTACCAAACTACAGTAATATTTATTTTGTAATGCATAAAGAGAAATTGCTACTCACTCTTTTATTTTCTTAATTGTTTTAGTTGAACAATGGAGAGTAAATACTTACGAAGAATGAGGAGCATTAGCATGATGATGAGCATGATGCTGGAGAGAGTGTGCCAGAGCTGGGATGGCTGTTGCATGCTTCAAGGCCAAGCAGGAAATTAGCTCCCTCAGTTTACTTCGTAGTGGACCATCAGTGTAAGTTTGCACCACTTGCACCGCCAGACGACACACACCTTTCACCACCACTTCTGGCAAATCTAGAAAATATTATAAACCAACTGCATTTGGGTGATCCAAAAAGGTATCCAGTCTTTCTCAGTTGTATATATATGTAATGCAAGAATATATGAAATCCTCTTGAAAACTAAATGAGGAAAAAGGAATAACAAATTGTATTTCCTCTATTTCTTCCTCACTCCTCCCCATCTCAAAATTTCTCACCACTAATGAGCCCTTTATCATGTGATCAAAGAAGGAAAACACATTTACCACTACTCATTCAATAGTTGACTTTCCAGAATAATAGACATCACATCTCCAATGATCTGCTGAAAAGTAACATTGCCTCCCATATGTTAGAGAGCAGACATGGTAGCTTTCAACCCCCAGAACTTGTCCCACAAACCTGTATCCCTGAATTCATTCACTTCAAAAACATGTCAAATTACAAAACTCTACTTGTATCTAGAAATTCCCATCACTTCCATACTCATTCCCTACAATCTTACAAATCAAGGGACTTCAACTGTTCCCAGTAATTTAGGTGCCTTATCATACCTATGTGTGCTGTGAAAGTTCTTTGTACACTCTCCAGGTCAGCAATTTCACCTGCCTTGAAGGGGGCAGTTAGTGTACAGCAGCATTCCAGCCTAGAGAGAACAAGCGATTTGAAGAGAATAATCATGGGCTTGGCGTCCCTAATTTTGAAGGTTCTCATTATCCATCTTATCATTTTTCTAGCTGATGTGGTAGATACATTGTTCTGGTCTTTGAAGGTGAGATCCTCTGACATTATCACTCCCAGGTCCTTCACATTACTTTTTTGCTTTACTGTATGGTTAGAATTTGTTGTATACCCTGATACAGTTTTAATTCCTCAAGTTTTCCATATCTGGGTAGTTGAAATATCTCTTCATTGAACTTCATATTGTTTTGAGTGGCCTATTTGAAGATTTGATTGATGTCCGCTTCGAGTCTTGCGGTGTCTTCGATGGAGGACACTGTCATGGAAATTTGGGTGTCATCTGCAAAGGAAGACACAGAGCTATGGCTTACATCTCTGTCTATGTCAGATATGAGGATGAGGAACAAGATGGGAACGAGTACTGTGCCTTGTGGAACAGAGATTTTCACATTAGCTGCCTCAGACTTCACTCTGTTTACTATTACTCTGTGTTCTATTTGTTAGGAAGTTATAGATCCATCTACCAACTTTTCCTGTTATTCCTTTATCATGCATTTTGTGCGCTATTAAGCTGTGGTCACACTTGTCAAAAGCTTTCGCAAAGTCTGTGTAGTACACTACATCTGCATTTTGTTCATCCTCTATAGCATCCAGGACCTTGTCATAGTGGTCCAGTAGCTGAAACAGACAGGAGCAACCATCTCTAAACCCATGTTGCCTTGGACTGTGTAAGTGGTGGGTTTCTAGGTGGTTGGCGATCTTGCTTCTTAGAACCCTTTCAAATATTTTTATATGGGATGTTAGTGCTATCGATCTGTAGTTCTTTGCAATTGCTTTACTGCCACCTTTGTAGAGTGGGGTTATGTCTGTTGTTTTTAGTGAGTGTGGGATGACCCCTGTGACCACACTCCCTCTCCATAGAATGCTGAAGGCACATGAAAGGGGCTTCTTGCAGTTCTTGATGAACACGGAGTTCCATGAGTCCGGGCCTGGGGCAGAGTGCATGAGCATGTCATTTATTGCATTTTCAAAGTCTTTTGGTGTTATGGTAATATCAGAGATTTTTTAATATCTCACTCATTTCTTTGCTATCATCTGTGTATGTCCCATCTCGCCTAAGCAGGGGTCCATTACTGGATGTTGTTTTACCCTTAGATTTGGCATAAGAGAAGAAGTATTTTGTTTTTGTTTTTCAATTTCCTTTATGGCTTTTAGTTCGTCCTGAGATTCTTGTCTCCTGTAAGAGTCCTTATGCTTAAGTTCAATATTTGCTATTTCTCTAACCAGTGCCTCCCTTCGTATTTCAGATATATTGGCCCCTCTCAGCAGCTGTGATTCTTCGCCTTACACTGTATAGGAAGCGTCTGTTTCTAGTTTACATCTTCGCTTTCTTTTTCTTAATGGAATGTGCCTAGAGCAGACCTCCAAGTTTTTATTTTTATTTTTTTTATTAACACATCGGCCGATTCCCACCAAGGCAGGGTGGCCCGAAAAAGAAAAACTTTCATCATCATTCACTCCATCACTGTCTTGCCAGAGGGGTGCTTTACACTACAGTTATAAAACTGCAACATTAACACCCCTCCTTCAGAGTGCCGGCACTGTACTTCCCATCTCCAGAACTCAAGTCCGGCCTGCCGGTTTCCCTGAATCCCTTCATAAATGTTACTTTGCTCACACTCCAACAGCACGTCAAGTATTAAAAACCATATGCCTCCATTCACTCCTATCAAACACGCTCACACATGCTTGCTGGAAGTCCAAGCCCCTCGCACACAAAACTTCCTTTACCCCCTCCCTCCAACCTTTCCTAGGCCGACCCCTACCCCGCCTTCCCTCCACTACAGATTTATACACTCTCGAAGTCACTCTGTCTCGTTCCATTCTCTCTACATGTCCAAACCACCTCAACAACCCTCTTCAGCTCTCTGGACAATCGTTTTGGTAATCCCGCACCTCCTCCTAATTTCCAAACTCCGAATTCTCTGCATTATATTCACACCACACATTGACCTCAGACATGACATCTCCACTGCCTCCAGCCTTCTCCTCGTTGAAACATTCATCACCCATGCTTCACACCCATATAAGAGCGTTGGTATAACTATACTCTCATACATTCCCTCTTTACTTCCATGGACAAGGTTCTTTGTCTCCACAGACTCCAAGTGCTCCACTCACCCTTTTCCCCTCATCAATTCTATGATTCACCTCATCCTTCATAGACCCATCCGCCGACATGTCCACTCCCAAATATCTGAATACATTCACCTCCTCCATACTCTCTCCCTCCAATCTGATATCCAATCTTTCGTCACCTATTCTTTTTGTTATCCTCATCACCTTACTCTTTCCTATATTCACTTTCAATTTTCTTCTTTTACACACCCTACCAAATTCATCCACCAACCTCTGCAACTTCTCTTCAGAATCTCCCAAAGCACAGTGTCATCAGCAAAAGCAACTGTGACAACTCCCACTTTGTATTTGCTTCTTTATCTTTTAGCCCAACACCTCTTGCCAAGACCCTCGCATTCACTTCTCTTACAACCCCATCTATAAATATATTGAACAACCACGGTGACATCACACATCCTTGTCTAAGGCCCACTTTTACTGGGAAATAGTCCCCTTCCCTCCTACACACTCTAACCTGAGCCTCACTATCCTCATAAAAACTCTTCACTGCTTTCAGTAACCTTCCTCCTATTCCATACACCTGCAACATCTGCCACATTGCCCCCCTATCTACCCTATCATACGCCTTTTCCAAATCCATAAATGCCACAAAAACATCTTTACCCTTATCCAAATACTGTTCACCTATATGTTTCACTGTAAACACTTGGTCTACACACCCCCTATACCTTTCCTAAAGCCCCCTTGTTCATCTGCTATCCTGCTTTCTGTCTTACTCTTAATTCTTTCAATAATAACTCTACCATACACTTTACCAGGTACACTCAACAGACTTATTCCCCTATAATTTTTGCACTCTCTTTTGTCCCCTTTGCCTTTATACAAAGGAACAATACACGCTCTCTGCCAATCCCTAGGTACCTTACCCTCTTCCATACATTTATTAAATTATAGCACCAACCACTCCAAAACTATATCCCCACCTGCTTTTAACATTTCTATCTTTACCCCATCAATCCCAGCTGCCTTACCCCCTTTCATTCTACCCACTGCCTCACGAACTTCCAATACACCCACAACTGGCTCTTCTACACTCCTACAAGATGTTATTCCTCCTTGCCCTACACACGAAATCACAGCTTCCTGTCTTCATCAACATTTAACAACTCCTCAAAATATTCTCTCCATCTTCCCGATACCTCTAACTCTCCATTTAATAACTCTCCTCTCCTATTTTTTACTGTCAAATCCATTTGTTCTCTAGGCTTCCTCAACTTATTAATCTCATTCCAAAACTTTTTCTTATTTTCAACAAAATTTGCTGATAACATCTCACCCACTCTCTCATCTGCTCTCTTTTACATTGCTTCACCACTCTTTTAACCTCTCTTTTCTCTCCATATACTCTTCCCTCCTTGCATCACTTCTACTTTGTAAAAACCTCTCATATGCTAACTTTTTCTCCCTTACTACTCTCTTTACATCATCATTCCACCAATCGCTCCTCTTCCCTCCCACCCACTCGCCTGTAACCAAAAACTTCTGCTGAACACTCTAACACTACATTTTTAAATCTACCCCATACATTTTCGACCCCATTGCCTACACTCTCACTAGCCCATCTATCCTCCAATAGTTGTTTATATCTTACCCTAACTGCCTCCTCTTTTAGTTTATAAACCTTCACCTCTCTCTTACTTACTGATTCTATTTTCCTTGTATCCCATCTACCTTTTACTCCCACTGTAGCTATAACTAAAAAGTGATCTTATATATCTGTGGCCCCTCTATAAACATGTACATCCTGAAGTCTACTCAACAGTCTTTTATCTACCAATTCATAGTCCAACAAACTACTGTCATTACGTTCTACATCATATCTTGTATACTTATTTATCCTCTTTTCTTAAAATATGTATTACCTATAACTAAACCCTTTCTATACAAAGTTCAATCAAAGGGCTCCCATTATCATTTACACCTGGCACCCCAAACTTACCTACTACACCCTCTCTGCATGTTTCTCCCACTTTAGCATTTAGGTCCCCTACCACAATTACTCTCTCATTTGGTTCAAAAGTTCCTATACATTCGCTTAACATCTCCCAAAATCTCTCTCTCTCCTCTACACTCCTCTCTTCTCCAGGTGCATACACGCTTATTATGACCCACTTTTCGCATCCGACCCTTATTTTAATCCACATAATCCTTGAATTTACACATTCATATTCCCTCTTTTCCTTCCATAACTGATCCTTCAACATTATTGCTACCCCTTCCTTAGCTCTAACTCTCTCAGATACTCCTGACTTAATCCCATTTATTTCTCCCCACTGAAACTCGCCTACCCCCTTCAGCTTTGTTTCACTTAGGGCCAGGACATCCAACTTCTTTTCATTCATAACATCGGCAATCATCTCTTTCTTATCATCCGCACTACATCCACGCACATTCAGACAACCCAGTTTTATAAAGTTTTTCTTCTTCTCGTTTTTAGTTGATTTGTACAGGAGAAGGGGTTACTAGCCCATTGCTCCCGGCATCTTAGTCGCCTCATACGACACGCATTGCTTACGGAGGAAAGATTCTTTTCCACTTCCCCATGGACAATAGAGAAAATAAAAAGAACAAGAGCTATTAAGAAAAAGAAGAAAAACCTAGATGTGTGTATGTATATATATGCATGTGTATGCCAGTGTAGTGTGACCTAAAGTGTAAGTAGAAGTAGCTAGATATACCTGTTATCCAGCGTGTTTATGAGACAGAAAAAAGACACCAGCAATCCTACCATCATGTAAAACAGTTTCAGGTTTCTGTTTCACAGTCACCTGGCAGGACGGTAGTACCTCCCTGGGTGGTTGCTGTCTACCAACCTACTACCTGACCTCTAAGTGCCAGAGTTAATTTTTCTAGGCAAAGGTTCGGATCCATGTTGTTTAGGATATCTTCCCAGCTTGTTCCCATTTCATGTTTTTGTTATAGAAGTTGAATTTTGTGAAGACACCCTTATGACTGATCACATTTTGCTGGTCAGGAGCCCTGTGTATACATGTCTGAACCTCTATTATGTTGTGATCTGAGTGTACGGTCTTTGATACTGTTATATTATATATCAGATCATCATTGTTAGTGAAGATGAGGTCCAGCGTATATTCTAGTCTTGTAGGCTCTAATATTTGCTGGTTTAAAGTGAATTTGGGACCCCTGATTCTTAACCCTTTGATGGTCCATATCACAGTTCTACGGTTTTGAAGCCAGGGTCCAAGCCGTAGTACTACGTCATGAGCTCAGCTCACTCAGATAAGCTGTGAGCAATAAATTAAGGTCTAGATATTTGTGAATGGATCTATGTGGTAAGTGTGCACCATATAAAACAAGTCCTGCAGCACTCAGTGCATAATGAGAAAAAAAACTGCAATCGTGTTTTTGGATTAAAACAGAGACTTCGTGGTGTATTTTCGTATGGTTTTATGGTTGTATTCGCAGTTTCTTGGTCTCATTTGACAGAATGGAGGATATGTTACAGAAATAGAGATGATTTTGAATGGTTTCAGTACTGAACATAGCTTGAAATTGAGCTCAAAGTAGTGGAAATGTTTGATTTTTGATGATGTTCAATAGTAAACAAATCACATCACACATCCAATACACATCAGCTGGTGGGTCTAATGTGCGTTCACGAATGCACTGATATTATTTATACAATTATTACAATATTGAATAACAGCAAATCTTCTATTTTTTGGTGTGAATAAAAATATGTTATTTTAGTCCCAGGATTGCCTGCATCATTTACTCTGGACCTTATTTTGAAATTGGAATATTTTGAACTTTGTATGAAATTGACCAACTGCCAATTTGCGATCACTTTATTGGGTAGTTGAAATAGTTGACTGGGCGATTTCTTATGCTCAATAGCTAAAATGGAACACATACTACCGAAATAGCTAAGAATTTGGTCTAATGGAAGAATGTAATTGGCCGAAAATAGGACTCAAAGTGGGTAAAATCACTGATGCATAAATATTGCTGATACAGCAAATTCGCGAGCGTAATTTCTTAATTTTTTTTTATCAAATTTCATACATTTTCTATTATTACCCTCAGAAAAACATTCTCTACCATTTCATAAGAAAAAATACGAAAATCTTTTTTTAATAATTCTTGGACCCTGTGGAGAATTTTCAGATTGGGGGTCCGGACCCTCAAAGGGTTAACTCACTCACTCTGTCGAAAATATTCAAAAAAAAATTCTTACCAAAATCTTAAGAATATTTTTGTGAGTGTTATAAAAACAAAAACAAAAAATTTGCAATCAATACTTACCGAGATATAGAGGCATGAAGTTGACAAAGTGAACCGCATACGGCAACATCGGCAACTGCCACTCACTCGGAAATATTATATTTACTTTCATTCTTTTAGTTTTTAATATTTTATTTTTTCAAGTAACTCTTATGGCCTGTGAGACCAATATAAGGCATATTGTATATATATTCACTCATTGTATGCTACACAATAACCACACAAACATTGTTATCATTGTATTGTTTACAAAATATGTTTACACAAACTAACAATAAAAAATGTTGTTTATTACTATTTTTCTATCATATATATACACACATAGAATCATTGGACATGTTTCTAGACGTGCTGCAGCTTGTGGAACTCTTTGAAACATGGTGTCATTCACAGTGGTGTTTTACATTCCTCGCACACAAAACGAGTGTCTGCATTTTTGTGGGCGTTTTGTGGTATGTGCAGACAAAACACCTCTTCTGAGCAAATTTCTTCTTAGTAGGAGGCAGTTGTATTAGATACTGATCACCAGGCCTCAGACAAGAGGGTATTTGGTGATCAGTTCGTAGGTGGTTTTCTATTGCAGGTGTTGTTACTTAGTAGGAAAAAAAGAGTTTCATGTACCACTTATAACTCTTGCAAACACAATCAGCAAACCCAATTTGCATGTCACATTTGTCCACTGAATGCATATTGAGGGTGTAGTCCATCACAGCTGCAGGTTTTAGAATGGGTTCATTGGTCTCTATTCTGCCTGCCACTGTGTCATTTCGTTTCGGTGAACTGATGTCAACAGTGTGACATCTCGTTTGTCATGCCACCGAAATGCCATGATGTCATTAGCAGCAAACACCTGCACCTCACCTCTATGAGTGCCTACATCGAACCTAGGCATATGCTTATGATATGCACGCACAATACCGCACACATCTGTCATGTTCACTTGCAAAAAATCACTGAGTAAGGGGCTTATGTAACAGTTATCAGTATATAATGTATGCCCCTTACCAAGATATGGTTCCATCATTGTTCTAACCACATCACCAGAGATACCCAATAACTTCCTGGTACAGTGGTACCTCGACTTACGATGTTATCATCTTACGTTATTTTCGATAACCGATATTTATAACGTAAGAAATTTGAATGCGACTTACGATGTTTGCTTCGTCTAACGACATTCGTACCGGACGTGTCCGCTTGGCGCCCAGCTGAGCGCGCACTCCAGGGAGCATCAGTGCTATTGTTTACAAGCGAGAGCGACCACCCACCCACACCCACGCATTCATACCAGTATATTGTCATTATTCCACTGTTTTTAGTGCTTGCAACTGCTAAATAAGCTACCATGGGTCCAAGGAAAGCTCCTAGTGCTAAGCCTGTGGTAAAGAATGTGCAGGGAGTGAAGCATTTATGCTGGGAGTGTAGCATTTATGCAGGGAGTGTAGCAGGCATGCAGGGAGTGTAGCAGGCATGCAGGGAGTGTAGCAGGCATGCAGGGAGTGTAGCAGGCATGCAGGGAGTGTAGCAGGCATGCACGGAGTGTAGCAAAGATGCAGAGAGTGTAGCAGGGATGCAGGGAGTGTAGCAGGGATGCAGGGAGTGTAGCAAAGATGCAGGGAGTGTAGCAGGGATGCAGGGAGTGTAGCAGGGATGCAGGGAGTGTAGCAAGGATGCAGGGAGTGTAGCAAGGATGCAGGGAGTGTAGCAGGGATGCAGGGAGTGTAGCAAGGATGCAGGGAGTGTAGCAAGGATGCAGGGAGTGTAGCAGGGATGCAGGGAGTGTAGCAAGGATGCAGGGAGTGTAGCAAGGATGCAGGGAGTGTAGCAAGGATGCAGGGAGTGTAGCAGGCATGCAGGGAGTGTAGCATTCATGCAGGGAGTGTAGCATTCATGCAGGGAGTGTAGCATTCATGCAGGGAGTGTAGCATTCATGCAGGGAGTGTAGCATTCATGCAGGGAGTGTAGCATTCATGCAGGGAGTGTAGCAAAGAAAAAGGCCAGTAACCCCAGAAAAGAACTTGGTACCTGCAGTGTTAATGGAAGGGGATTCCCCTTCCAAACACTAGCATACTACTCCACCTTCTCCCCTCCTCCCGTCCTCCACACATCAACAACTCTTCAATAAATGTAAGTGACATGTTATTGTTCAATATTTACATGTGTATTTAGGTATTCTTTATTAAATTCTTTATTATTTAATGTCAAAAAGTTCTAAAAAATATTTTATTTAACTACTTTTGGAAGTCTTGGACGGATTAAATTTATTTCCATTATTTCTTATGGGGAAAATTGATTCGAGTAACGATTGTTTCGCCTTAAGATATGCCCTCTCTGACGGATTAATATCGTAAGTCGAGGTACCACTGTATCTTGCAATGTATTACTTCCAGTGTACACAATAATATCCAATACAAGACCACTGTAGCAATCACAAAGTACGTACAAACAACTTTATACCAAAGCATTTCCTCTTGCTTGGCATATACAGTGGACCCCTGGTGTTCGTCCTGCTCCAAACTCGCCCTTTTATGTAAGTGTATTTATTTAAATGCTTTTGTAAGTGTATTTTTGGGGGTCTAAAAGGACTAGTCTACTTTACATTATTCCTTATAGGAGTAAATTTGTTTGGTAATGGCACTTGAACAGTATTCTGGAACGAAAAAATCACGAAAACCGGGGGTCCACTGTACTGCTAGAAAGACAGTCTACCTTTGAACAAAATCAATATGAATAAAAAGTTTATTTTGACATGATACATGGTTGTACAGAGTAATATAATACTAATTGGGTGTACTACTTGACAGAAGCCCCTTAGTATGCAGAGCATTTCAGGCAAACTTAAAAATTAACTTAAGATTAGGAAGGCAATAATAGTTCATATGGTCATTAGATAAGTTACAGTGAGTACAAGAGAATTAAATATTTTATTAGGTAATGCTACATGGCTTTGATAAGTCTAGTAGAGAATAATTACACTAATGAATTAGTTTATAAAGATTACAGTATTACAATAGAACAATTTAAAACAATTTACAATATGATGTATTACAATTTAGTACTATGTAAAACAATGGAATGTAGACATCCTAATTTTGAAGTAGTGGGTAAGTGGTTGAGCAATCCTCAGCACAATACAAGTAGCTTTTGAGTAACTGGTAGGTACAGTCAACCCTCCGTTTTCGTGAATCTCTGTTTTCGGTGATTTCAGTTTTTGGGCACATTTTTCGTGAAAATATTACCTCCGTTTTCGGTGATTGGCTCCGTTTTTGTTCATGGTATGGAACCTGTCCAGTGCCCAGCACACATACAAAGCCCGCCTCCCACGCACATTCTCAGGCAGTGTAACATTATCCTGTGAGTTCATACAAAACATTTCTTAACAATCCATTGTTTTTGGCCCTTGATTATTGTGTGACTGCTAAATAAGCCACCATGGGCCCAAAGAAAGCTCCTCGTGTCAGTCCTTTGGTAAAGAAAGTGAGGAACACCATAGAATTAAAGAAAGAAATCGTAGCAAAGTATCAAAGTGGAGTCGATAAAGGCTATAGCACCAGCCAGCGATAAAGTGTAGCATTAACAGTGTAGCAAGTAAGTTAAGCCATTAATCGATAGAAAAATGACGACACGAAACTAAACTCCATTGTTGTTGTTTGAGGTAGTAATATAGGGGCACTGAGACCAAAGCCGCCCTCTGCCAACATCTCCTCCAAGGTAAGTGTAAATTTTTCTTATTTATATAAGTGTGAATATTTCCTATTTATAAATTAAAGTGTAAATATTTATTTATAAATTAAAGTGTAAATATTTCTTATTTATAAATTATGTACATTGTGTGAATAGAGGTGGTGGCATATACTGCTGCTGCCGCCGACCACCACCAGCAGTATATGTACAGCTTATGGTCAGTGGCCCTTAAACCCAACAACAATAACACTACTGCCAGTTCTCTCATACATAATGACATTTTATTCATTCTAGAGTATACAGTGGTCCCTCGACTAATGATCTTAATCCGTTCCAGGAGCTAGACCTTAACATGAAAAAATCTTTATTCGAAACCTTATTTCCCATAAGAAATAATGTAAATACAATTAATCCGTTCCAAACATCCAAAAATATTAACAAAAAATTAATTTTGTAAAGATTAAATTCATAATTAAACATTTAAAATAACATTTACTTACCTTTATTGAAGAGACTTGCTGGCATCTGGAAAATAGGAAGGAGGAGCGAGGGAGTGCTTAGTGTTTGTTAGGGGAATTTCCCTCCATAAAGACTTCAGGTAACAAGTCCTTATCTGGGGTTACTTCCCTTCTTGGTCTTTTAATGCCACTAGGACCAGCTTGACAGTCACTGGACCCCTGCCTCGAGAAATAACAGTCCACAGTCCTCAGTTTCTGGCGCCTGTTTAACATTTTCCTGAAGTGCAACATGGCTCTGTCACTGAACTGGTTGCACAGATGGCTTATTTCAGCTTGCTCAGGGTGCTTTTTTCAACAAATGTCTGCAACTCAATCCACTTTGAACACATGTCCCTAAGCACTGAAGAAGGCACCTCCTTCACTCCCTCTTCCTCCTGTGAAGCAATAACCTCAGCTCTGGTATGATGCTGTTCCAGTTCCAGCTCTTCAGTTGTTAGCTCTACCCTGTGGTCCTCCACTAACTCTTCCACATCCTCACCACTCAACTCCAACCCCAGGCTGTTCCCCAATGCCACAATATCTTCCACAACAGGCACAGGGTCGTCAGGGTCAGGGCCAGCCTCAAATCCTTCAAAATCCCTCTTTTCAACACAATCCGGCCACAGTGGTCTCCAAGCAGATTTCAAAGTCCTGGAAGTCACTCCCTCCCAAGCCTTACCTATAAGGCCTATGCAATGCATGATATTGAAGTGATCTTTACAGAACTCTTTTAGGGTCAATGCAGAGGCTGAGGTTACATCATAGCACCTTTGAAACATTGCTTTGGTGTACAGTTTCTTGAAGTTGGAAATGACCTGCTGGTCCATGGGCTGGATGAGAGGAGTGGTGTTAGGAGGCAAGAACTTCACTCTGATGAAATTTAAGTTGTCAGACAAATAGTCTTGCAAGTTGTGAGGATGAGCAGGAGCATTGTCCAGTACCAGGAGGCATTTGAGTGGCAATTTCTTTTCCAGGAGGTATTTATTCACACTAGGGCCAAACACTCCAGTCAACCATTCCACGAAAAAGTCCTTAGTGACCCATGCATTAGTGTTAGCCTTCCAATACACACACAAATTATTCCTGTTAACATTGTGTTTCTTGAAGGCTCTGGGATTTTCTGCATGATACACCAGTAAAGGCTTCACTTTAAAATCACCACTGGCATTGGCACAACATGAGAGTTAGACTGTCTTTCATAGGCTTGTGTCCTGGCAGTGCCTTTTCCTCCTGAGTAATGAAGGTCCTGTTGGGCATTTTCTTCCAAAACAGGCCTGTTTCATCACAATTAAACACTTGTTTTGGGAGGAATTCTTCAGCCTCTACGAACCCCTTAAATTCACTCACAAACTTTTTAGCTAGACGTTTGTCTGAGCTGGCTGCCTCATCATGCCTCACAACATTGTGTATGCCACTACGTTTCTTAAACCTCTCAAACCAGCCTCTGCTGGCTTTAAAATCACTCCTCAGCACTGGTTCCAGGCATTGTCTTAAGATCTGCGTGCAACTGCCTTGCCTTTTCACAAATTATCGCCGTGGAAATACTATCACCCGCTAACTGTTTTTCATTGATCCACACCAGCAATAACTTCTCAACCTCATCCACTGTTTTCGATCTATTTTTCGTAAACATATCAACCCCTTTTGCAACATTAACGTCCTTGATTTCTTTTCTCTTTGCCAGGATAGTGGTGATAGTAGATTGTTTTTTTTCCGTACATCCTGGCAAGCTCACCCACCCGTACGCCACTCTCATATTTTTCAACAATCTCTTTCTTCAGTTCGATGGTGTTCTTCACTCTCTTTACAACAGGGGTGCCACTAGGAAGCTTCTTTGGACCCATGGTGACTTATTTCACAGTGACAATCACTAAACCACCAGAAAAGACAACAAATGTACGTATTGTAAATGTTTGAAAGAGCGTGCTGGGTATTGTTCACTCAAGTTTAAACAATGCTAGACTGCCGTCCTGGGCGGAGGCGCGCAAGCGCAGGGCAGGTGGGCAGGTCTGGTACGTATCGCTACACGAGTAAAGATCGCTACACGAGAAAAATATTGACCGTAAAAAGCAATCGTTACATGAAAAAATCGTTATTCGGACAGATCGTTACTCAGGGTTCCACTGTATATCATGTTTCTATGTTATTAATATTGTTTATTATGTCATATTAGATGAATTGTGATAGATAAATAACCTGTAGAGCTGATATTAGTGTCAAATTGAAGCATTTTGTCCTGCCTCCCAACACTAAACTCGCCTCCCTCTCTCCTCCTCTCCATTTCCCATACACCAACAAGAGTCGCCAATAAAGGTAAGTGTGATGTTAAATGTTCATTTATACATGTTATTAGTGCTTTATATTTGTCATTCTTTTCTGTATGTAAATCTATATTTAAACTCTAAAAAATTATTTTTTGTTAATACTCTTGGGTGTCTGAAACGGATTAATTGAATTTAGAACATTATTTCTTATGGGGAAAATGGCTTCAGTTTTCGTTGATTTCAGTTTTAGTCGATCCCTCTGGAACAGATTAAGCACGAAAACGGAGGGTTGACTGTATTAGGTACATTTTGTCTGGTTAATTTTTGGTGATGAGGGGATTTCTTAGTAGGGCCTTAACCCTTTCGGGGTTTTGGTCGTACTAGTACGTCTTACGCACTGGGGTTATTGACGTACTAGTACGCCTAAATTCTAGCGCCCTCAAATCAAGCAGAAACAGGCTGTTAGGCCTAGATGTGATAGAATGGGTCTGTGCGGTCAGTGTGCGCAGTATAAAAAAATTCCTGCACCACACAGTGCATAATGAGGAAAAAAAACTCTGACCGTGTTTTTGGTTTAAAACAGCGACTTTGCAGTCTATTTTCTTATGGTATTTATTGTTGTATTCTCGTTTTCTTGTTCTCATTTGATAGAATGGAAGATATATTACAGAAATAGAGATGATTTTGATTGGTTTGACAATAACAAGTACCTTGAAATTGAGCTCAAAGTAGCGAAAATGTTCGATTTTTGACGATGTTCAAGAGTAAACAAATCACACCATGCGTCCAATACACATCAACTGGCGAGTCTAATATTCATGCACAAGTGCTCTGATATTATTTATACCATATTTACAATGATGCAGTTGTATACATAACAATAAATCTTCTATTTTTTTGTGAGAATAAAAATTCAAAATGGAAAGCAAAAGTAATGTAAGAGGGGCCTGGAGACGTAACTAATGAACAGAGAAGATGTTATTTTAGTGCCAGGAATGTCTGTCTTGTTTATTATGGATCCTATTTTGAAATTGGCATCGTTTGAAATTTGTGTGAAATTGGCCAAATTGCCATTTTCTGACCACTATTTTGGGTAGTTGAAATTGGTAAATAGGCGGTTTCTTGTACTCAATCGATAGAAAAAATGGAGTTCTATCGAAATAGCTATAATTGTAGTAGACTGAAACATTGGAATGTGCCAAAAATAGGGCTCAAAGTGGGCGAAATCGCGGATGCGTAAGTGTCATGGCTACCGCTAACTTCGCGAAAGCATAATTCCGTTAGTTTTCGATCAAATTTCATAATTTTTGTGGCGTTATGATCGGAAAAAGATTCTCTATCATTCCATAAGAAAAAATAATTTTTTTTTTTTAAATTCGTGGACCCTGAGAACGAGTTTCAGAGACCCCCCTTGGACCCCCAAAGGGTTAAACTGATATGCAGACAGGGGTCCTTCAGTGTGTTCTGGAAATGAATTCCAGATCTTCAGGCCCTTTACGTGCATAGCATTTTTGCATAGGAAGAGATGGACACGAGGGATATCGAAGAGTGATTTGTGTCTCGTATTATGGCTGTGTGTTCTGTTATAGTTATCAAGGAGTTTGAGAGGAGGGTTTATATTTGAGTATAGTGATCTCTGTATGTAGTAGGCACAACAATAAGTGTGGATGTTTTGTATATTATGCAAGTTAAGGCTCTTGAAAAGTGGTGGAGTGTGTTGTCTAATGCAGGAGCTAGTAATCAGTCGTACTACAGCTTTTTGTTGGGTTATTAAGACTACAAATATTTTAAGGTAAGTAATGAGTGTACTGTAGTATATGCATTTTATCGCTCTAGTGAGCTTTAAATGTCGTAGTATATTATGTGTGGGTGGAGTGGCTAGGAGGGCTACCATACCTACCACACCTGACTTCTTACAATAAATACTACTCACCTTTTGCCCTACATTGAAACTACAAATATTTTGAGGTAAATAATGAGTATACTGTGTGTGCATTTTACTTTTTATTGTTTTTTAATGCCTAGTTCTATTGCTAACTAAATATATGTTAGTGTAAACTTGTTATCTGGCATTTATAAGTGAAAAAAATGGCGTTTTGCTTTCCGGCAATGTTAGCTTTCCGGTGGTAGCCTGGAACCTAACCTCCCATATAAGTGAGGCCCTACTGTATTTGTATATGTTGGTAATACTGTAGTTTATATCTATAGTTTTATCATTATTTTTTTTTAACACGTCAGCCATTTCTCACCGAGGCAGGGTGACACAAAAATCAATCAATCATCATCATCATCATCATCATCATCATCATCATCATCATCATCATCATCATCATCATCATCATCATCATCATCATCATCATCATCATCATCATCATCATCATCATCATCATCATCATCATCATCATCATCATCATCATCATCATCATCATCATCATCATCATCATCATCATCATCATCATCATCATCATCATCATCATCATCATCATCATCATCATCATCATCATCATCATCATCATCATCATCATCATCATCATCATCATCATCATCATCATCATCATCATCATCATCATCATCATCATCATCATCATCATCATCATCATCATCATCATCATCATCATCATCATCATCATCATCATCATCATCATCATCATCATCATCATCATCATCATCATCATCATCATCATCATCATCATCATCATCATCATCATCATCATCATCATCATCATCATCATCATCATCATCATCATCATCATCATCATCATCATCATCATCATCATCATCATCATCATCATCATCATCATCATCATCATCATCATCATCCAGTGGACCCCCGAGTTACGATCATAATTCATTCCAGAATATCTGAAAACATTCACTTCTTCCATACTCCCTCCCTCCAATGTGATATCCAATTTTTCTTTATCTAAATTGTTTGATACCCTCATCACCTTATTCTTATCTACATTCACTTTCAACTTTCTACCTTTACACAGGGGTAGAGGTCAACAGAGCCAGGGTAGAGGTCAACAGAGCAGGAGTAGAGGTCAATAGAGCAGGGATAGAGGTCAATAGAGCAGGGGTAGAGGTCAATAGAGCTGAGGTAGAGGTCAACACAGCAGGGATAGTGGTCAATAAAGCAGGGGTAGTGGTCAATAAAGCAGGGGAAGAGGTCAGTAAGTATTACCTTGAGAGTTAACAACTTGGAGAGCTGTGTTGATGGCAGCAACTCGGCTGCTTCTCTTAGGTGAGGCCAGCAACTGTGGCACTCCCTTTAACTTCTCCATTACCTGTCCAGAAACATTACACATGTATTATTATAGTCACTCATCATGGTGAGGGAAGGCTACATAAGACACAAGCCACAAAGTATGGCAACACTGCATGCCTATACAAGTACATTGTGCTATAGTCCAGTGATTCTCAACCAGGGGTAAATTTACCCCTTGGGGGTAAAAAAAATTACATGGCAATGGGTAAATATCTGATGGATGTGAAAATTGAATAATACAGTGGAACCTAGAGTTTCGGCCGTAATCCGTTCCAGAAGCTTGGTCTAAACTCAGAGCAGCCGAGAGTCAAAGCAATATTTCCCATGAGAAATAATGTAAATCCAATTAATCTGTTCCACCCAAAAATATTCACAAAAAAAAAATACATTTTTTAAAGAATATAGTTTTACATACAGAAAACAATGAGAAATAAATATAAAGCACTAATTTTAATGGATAAATGAACATTTAAATCAGTTTTACCTTCATTGAAGACTTGTTGGCATAAGGAGAGGCAGGAGAGTTTGTTTGGAGACAGGACAAGATACTTAAACATGACGCTAATATCAACTCTACGGCTTATTTCTCTATCACAATTCATCTAATATGACATAATAAACAATATCGATAACATAGAAACACGACATATACTCTAGAATGAATAAAATATGTCATTACGTATGTCACAAGTGGTGTTGTGTTGTTGTTGGGTGTATAAGGGCCACTGAGAGCATAAAGTAAATTTTATTTCTTTGCAAGTATACATAGATATTGGTAGTTACAATCATAAAACTGAAATGCAAGGAGAGCCACTGGCATGCCATGGCATTAGGGGCAGCTTAATCTAATGACTTATAGACTATGTACATAATACTAGAGAAATTGATTGAGTTTATTCTAGTTATATATTTTATTTCAAATTACAATATAATGATATTTACTGTTAAAATGACAATATGATGATATTAAATTGTAACAAGTGTTTAGGAGGATGGTAATATAAAATTGAGATTATCTTAAGGAAAATAACATTGAGCATTTTTGAAAGTAGTTTACAGTATGAGAATTTAGTTTAGGGGGAGTAGGTGATTTTTGAGAAGTCTTAAATTGATTTTCCGACAAGGTTAACTTAGTATTTACTGGTAATGAATTCCATATTCTGGGGCCCTTTATGTGCATAGAATTTTTATATTGGTTAGTATGGACTCCGTGTATGTCAAAAAGTGATCTGTGTCTTGTGTTGATAAGCCTTACATAGTGGTGGTGAAGGTGCAGCAAGAGGAGGTGATGTTGTCAGTAGCCCTATATACTGTACCTCCAACAACATTGGAGGAGTTAGTTTCGTGCTGTACTTGCTTTAGTATCGTGTTCCTCACTTTCTTTACCAAAGGACTGGCACTAGGAAGTTTCTTTGGGCCCATGGTTAATTATATAGCAGTCGCACTCAATCAACAAGCACCAAACACAATGAATTATACAGTGGACCCTCGCTTATCGGCCAACTCACTTACAGGCCGTTTTTTCAGCTTCCGCTTATCGGCCGTTTTTTCGCTTATCAGCCGTATGGGATGCGTCAACCCGCTGGCCCGGTGGCATTGCGCGTCAGTTTGGTTGTCTCTCTCAGCACGTGAGGAAGTTTCTGCTCATTCATCCAAACATTTCGCTTGTTTTTCATTGTTTTTAGAGGGTTTTTTCAGTGCAACTGCAAAATAAGTAACCATGGCTCCCAAGAAAATTCCTAGTAAAGTTCCTATGGTAAAGAGAGAAACACGATGGAATTTAAGAGAGAAGTAATTGAAAAATATGAGTGGTGGACACTGTCATGCAGAGTCATGTGTCATCTGCAAAGGAAGACATGGCACTGTGGCTGATATCCCTGTCTATGTCCGATATGAGGATGAGGAACAGGATGGGAGTATTGTGCCTTGTGGAACAGAGCTTTTCACCGTAGCCGCCTCAGACTTTACTCTGTTGACTACTACTCTTTGTGTTCTACTTGTTAGGAAATTTTAGATATATCTACCAACTTTTCCTGTTATTCCTTTATCACGCATTTTGTGTGCTATCACACCATGGTCACACTTATCAAAGGCTTTTGCAAAGTCTGTGTATATAACATTTGCATTCTGTTTGTCTTCTAGAGCATCCAGGACCTTGTCGTAGTGGTCCAGTAGTTGGGACAGACAGGAGCGACCTGCTCTAAACCCATGCTGCCCTGGGTTGTGTAATTGATGGTTGTCTAGATGAGTGGCGATCTTGCTTCTTAGAACCCTTTCAAAGATTTTTTTGATATGGGACGTTAGCGCTATTGGTCTGTAGTTCTTTGCTATTGCTTTACTGCCACCTTTGTGGAGTGGGGCTATGTCTGTTGTTTTTAGTAGCTGCGGGACGATCCCAGTGTCCACGCTCCCTCTCCATAGGATGTTAAAAGCATGTGATAGGGGCTTCTTGCAGTTCTTGATGAACACTGAGTTCCATGAGTCAGGGCCTGGAGCGGAGTGCATGGGCATGTCATTTATTACCTTTTCGAAGTCATGTGGCGTCAGGGTAATGTCAGATAGGCTTGTGTCTACCAGGTTCTGTGGCACACTCATAAATTCATTTAGGTCTTCAACTTTCAGTCTGGTTAGCAGCTCACTAAAAACTGAGTCATACTGGGACTTTAGTACTCACTCATTTCCTTGCTGTCATCTGTGTAGGACCCATCTCGTTTTAGTAGGGGCCCAATACTGGATGTTGTTCTCGACTTTGATTTGGCATAAGAAAAGAAATACTTTGGGTTTCTTTCAATTTCATTTATGGCTTTTAGTTCTTCCCGCGTTTCTTGATTCCTGTAAGATTCCTTTAGTTTTAATTCTATGTTTGCTATTACTCTGACCAGTGCCTCCCTACGTATTTCAGATACAGTATATTGGCCTCTTGTAGCCGCTCTGTTATTCTTTGCCTTCGCCTGTATAGGGAGTGCCTCTCTCTTTCTAGTTTACATGTTCTACTCCTTTTCCTTAAGGGAATTTGGAGAAGGCTCCCTCGCGACTCGTCACATTTTGTCGATCTGTGGCCGCCCTCATACGTCTGGACCTCTATTATGTTGTGATCTGAGTACGTATATCGTTTTTTATATGATGACATTTCGTATCAGATCATCATTGTTAGTGAAGATGAGGTCCAGCGTATTCTCCAATCTTGTAGGCTCTATTATTTGCTGGTTTAAGGTGAATTTGGTGCAGAGATTTAAAAGCTTGTGTGTGTGCGAGTTTTCATCTGAGCTGCCTCCTGGTGTTATCTCTGCTACCACATTATTTGCAATATTCCTCCATTTTAGGTGCCTTAGGTTGAAGTCCCCCAGGAGCAAGAGCAAGGGCAGGAGCTGGAAGGTTTTCCAGACAGTGGTCAATTTTCAGAAGCTGGTCCTGGAATTGTTGGGACGTTGCAATCAAAAGGCTTGTATAAAACTACGATGACCAGGTTTTGATTCTCGATCTTTACTGCTAAAACTTCAACTACATCATTTGAGGCATTTAGTAGTTCTGAGCATATAAGTGACTCACAATTAAACACTTGTTGGTGGAGGAATTCTTCAGCCTCTACGAACCCCTGGAATTCACTCACAAACTTTTCAGCTGCACGTTTGTCTGAGCTGGCTGCCTCACCATGCCTCACAACACTGTATATGCCACTACGTTTCTTAAACCTCTCAAACCAGCCTCTGCTGGCTTTAAAAACACTCTCCTCACCACTGGTTCCAGGCATTGTCTTGACAAGATCTGCATGCAACTTCCTTGCCTTTTCACAAATTATGGCCGTGGAAATACTATCACCCACTATCTGTTTTTCATTAATCCACACCCCCAACAACTTCTCAACCTCATCCACTGTTTTCGATCTATTTTTTGATAACATATCAACCCCTTTTGCAACATTAGCTTCCTTGACCTCATTTCTCTTTGCCAGGATAGTGGCAATAGTAGATGTGTTTTTCTTGTACATCCTGGCAAGCTCACTCAGACGTACGCCACTCATATTTTTCATCAATCTCTTTCTTCAGTTCAATGGTGTTCCTCACTCTCTTTACCACAGGGGTGCCACTAGGAAGCTTCTTTGGACCCATGGTGACTTATTTCACAGTGACAATCACTGAACCACCAATAAACACAAAAAAGTATTGTGAATGTTTGAAAGAGCGCGCTGGGTAATGTTCTCTCAAGTGTAAACAACGCTAGACTGGCGTCCTGTCCGCCTCACCGCGCAAGCGCGGGGCAAGCAGACAGGTCTGGTACGGCTCGCTACACGAGTTAATGCTCACTACATGAGAAAAATATTTAGCGAAAAAAGCGCTCATTACACGATTTTCTCGTTATATGGAATTGTCGTTAGTCGAGGGTCCACTGTATAAGGATTTGGTCACTGAGGTTAGTCAGACTCTTTAAGATTAGCATCTCGAAGGAAGTTGTACAGTTCATTTTCATTCATGATATAGTACACACAGCCTACATTTGTTTTCCTTACTAGAATTTTTCCATCCTGTGTGAAGCACTGGTGGATTTTGTCATTATTCTCACGTTTAAGTTTTCTTACTCTGTACAGGAGGTTCTGACGTTTTCTTGTGAGACACTCGTTTATGTATACATCTTTTTTAGCTTTAATAGATGCACTTATTAGATCTTTTTTCCTGTCTTGTGTGTGAAATCTAAGCATAACACTTTGTTTTCTACCTTGGTTACCTAGTAATCGCATTTCTTTTATCTTTGACACTGGTACTATTAATAATATCTTTATTTACTACAAGTACATGTACAAGGTATACAGGCCTAGCTGACATCAGTGACATACTACTATATAGAAAGTCCCTTGTTATGCTGAGCATTTCGGGCAGATTAGGTCAGTGTCCTAGGATGCGACCCACACCAGTCGACTAACACCCAGGTACCCATTTTACTGATGGGGAACATAGACAACAGGTGTAAAGAAACACGCCCAATGTTTCTGCCCTGGCTGGGAATCGAACCCAGGCCCTCGCCGTGTGAAGCGAGAGCTTTAGCCACCAGACCACCAGAGCCACATGTAAGTGGTCTTTTATGATCTGAAGAGTCTGCTTATTTTGTTGGATGCACCATAGACATGTGGCTCCTCCTGCATGATAAGAGTGATGATAGATGGACTGACTGGTGTCAATGGTTCATTGCATTTGTAACTTGTTTAGTTATCACTTTGGGGTCCGGTCCGTGGACCCATTATGTACCTCTGTAATGTTTTGACTACCACCCACAGGATGGGTATGGGGGGCATAATGAAGATATTTAACTTTGTTATATATAAACTGATGTGAAGAAGCACTGTTAACAAGAGTGATGTGAAGCATTCTTAACATGACCAAACATACATCTGTTGTGGGCACATTCCACAACATGTCAATAACAGATAACTTTGACTCAAAATAAGAGGGGTTAGTAAATTAACTAAAAAAACACGAGGTAATAACGTTCATCTGTGAGTCCTGGTTAACTAACACATTCACTGACCATCAAGTTGAAATAGATTACAATATAAAACTTCTGGTTTAAAATATGGAAGATAGTGGAGGCGGCTACATAACACATGATACATTACTTCAGTACGGCTGTGTTAACACTGCTAACACAGCTACTTCATCACTCATCCTCTAACAAAGCAATATTCTTCACTATATAAAAACATAACACATGTATTACACTCATCATAGGGAAAGCTACGTAAGACACATGACACACTAGCTCAATACGGCTGTGTTAACACTACTAACACAGCTACTTCCCCACCACCCTCACTCCAACACTTACTCCACCACTACTCTACAACACACAAGCCATGTATTAGTCACTCATCGTAATAAAGGCAACATAACACATGATACACTAGCTCAGTACGGCTGTGTTAACACTGCTAACTAACACAGCTACTTCACCACCACCCTCACTCCAACACAGCTCCTTCTCTCCACTACTCTACAACACATAAGACATGTATCACAGTCACTCATCATAGTAAAGTAAGGCAACATAAGACACATGATGAAGTACCTCGGTGTCGCCCATGTTGCTGTGTTAACACTGTTAACTAACACAGTTACTGCACTTCGCCGCCACTTTCAACACTCAGTAATATATATCATTATTTAATAACAACGTCTATTATCACTCATAATATAATATCATTTATTATAAAAGTAAACAGAAAAAGTAATATAAATAAATACTATAGCTTAATTCAATTTAAATGTTTTTTTTTTTTAATTTGTAAATATTTATAGTTTTGTGGAGGGTTTTTTAACCACATGATTATATATAGTGAGATATTGGTAATATATTATTATAGGTATATAGTGCCCATATATTATTTTAGATATATAGTGCTAATAATGAATGAAAATTTAAACCTACAATAACCCAACAAATTCAAAATATAATTTATAAAATAATTAACTATGAATGTCTAGCAGAGAAGGAAGAATATTATAAAGAAGTGATGAATAAAAAATTGCTAGTTTATATACATATTAAATGAATATTATAAAAAAATATTCACCTTTTTAATTAAAAGAAAATCTAAATTATTATATTTGTTTAATTTAAGGTTTTAGAATCAGCAACGTAGGTATTGTACTGGCCTTCGAAGATTATTTTATATTATATATAAAATATTACCGGGAATTAAAAAGACAATTGGTAAGCTAGTGAAGCATTAAAGTTAACAAACTGTGGTAGATGACCAGCCAGACACAGCTGACACTACACTTATTTTATTATATATTATCTATAGTAATAAGTAAGTAAGTAAGTTTATGCAGGTATACACAAATACAGTTACATAGATTATCATACATAGCAGCATATGTGTAGAAAACCTAGGATAACCCAAAAAAGTCAGACAGAGTGACTTATTTCCATTGGGGTCCATTTAATACCTTAATATTATACACTGTAGGATATATATGTTTTTTATACTATAAAGAATATATACTAGGAATAAGGTAAAAAGAGTTATTTACATTTACATGTATGTTAGCTAAAAAAAATAAAAAAAACATTCTCCTCCCTTTCTGCCGCTACATTCATTAGGTACCTTTTGGCAGGTACTCCTGGCAGTTTGGGAGACACAGATGATGATCAAACTAAATGCAAAATTATGTGATCAGGCATATGGTCACTGTCTTGAACACTATGTGCTTAATTGTCCACTTATTGAGGAATACAGAGATAGACAGTATAATAACCTATGTGACATGTCAAGATATCTTATTAATGAAAATAAGATACCAGTTATACTAAGCAAATTTCCTAAATTTGCTTGTAACAGATAAGTGAAATGTAGATATAAATCCAAATGTACAATTGTTAACCCTTTTGGGGCCTAGTGCCTAGGCCTTTTGTGTATCCATATGCTCTTGCGCTACCGTCCACAAGATGGATATGGGGTGCACAATAAACTAGCCACTTCGGTGGCAAAATCTAATCTCGCTCTCTTCTTGAACTGGTTCATGCTATGACTGGCTTTAATATGTGCAGGCAGTCTGTTCCATTCCTTTATTGCTGTACAATAAAAGGTGTTTGAAGCCTGGCCACTGACTGCGGGTACTACAAAGTTGTGTTCTCTCCCCCTAGTACTATGACTGCTTTGGTTCCCAGCCTTGACAAAATTGGCAGCAAGATATTCTGGACACTGTTTGTGAGCAATTTTATAAACTTGATTCAATTCAAGTTGTTTTACTCTGTCTTCAATATTCAGCGTATCCAATTGTTGTAATTCATCCACGCCTACATGCTCTCTTGGACCCAGGTCCAGGATGAATCTTACCATTTTGTTATGGGTGATTTGCAGCTTATCTTTCAGTTTTTTGTCAAGCCAGAGTACCATGAAGAGCAAGCATAGTCCATATGACATGCTAGACTGCTAGAGCTCTCGCTTCACACACGGAGGGCCCGGATTCGATTCCCGGCGGGTGGAAACATTTCGACGTGTTTCCTTACACCTGTTGTCATGTTCACCTAGCAGCAAATAGGTACCTGGGTGTTAGTCGACTGGTGTGGGTCGCAGCCTGGGGGACAAGAGTAAGGACCCCAATGAAAATAAGACAGACAGTCCTCGATGACGCACTGACTTTCTTGGGTTATCCTGGGTGGCTAACCCTCTGGGGTTAAAAATCCGAAGAAATCTTATCTTATCTTATTATTAAGGGCTAGACATAGGGTCCTGCGACCCTCAGTAGGTAGACACTGTGCTTGTCTGTACAGGAACTTCAGTCTGGCATTCGCTTTCTTTACTACACTGTTCCCTATCAATTCTCCTGTATTCGCTGCCGGCCACTGTGGTGAGCGGGTGTGCTGGCTGGTTTCCCCTGGTGGCCAGTGTTGACAACTTTATTTTCTCCAATATGGCAGAGACATACAGAAGGAGAGTGCATACTGTGTGCATAGAGGTGCTTGTTGGCGCTATTTATCCGTCCAATGCTGACGTTCTCTTGCCAACCATTCTCAGAGACACTTATGGAATTCCCACAGCAGACATTTATGGGATTTCATTAAATGGAGCTACACAAGTGTTTGTGAAGTTCTTGACAAGTGGTGCCTACGAGAGGGTTGTTGATGTCTACCAGGAGAAGCGCATGGTCGTTTCAGAGGGTTTGGAGGTGCGATTAAGGGATGTATCGGCAACTTTTACGTGGCTACATATTAGGAATATCCCTTTTGAAGCGGATGCCGTGGACGTGAGAGATGTTTTTAAGGCATATGGAGTGATCCACGCGGCAAATGTTGGCAGGTGGGGGCAGGGTACTTATGCTGGAATGCCTGAGGGATCTTACAGTTTAAAGATGTCTTTGAGGAGGCCAATCCCCTCGTACGTCCTGATGCCAGAATTTAGGACGCAAGTTTACATGACATACGTGGAGCAAGTATGGATGTGTCGGCTCTGTGGTCAGCCAGGGCATATAGCAGCAGCGTGTGAGAGACATGGATCACGACCCCAGCTGCAGCGTGGGGGTGGGGGGCAGGAGCATGGTGCAGAGGGCCCTTCAGGAGTGGCCCAGGAGGTGCATGGGTCATCTTCAGGGTACATGGATGGTGGAGATAGAAGGTGGAGTGACGTGGTAGAGGAAGCAGAGGTGGTGGTGGTCTCCTTGCCACCTGTGACCCAACCGGTGATAGTGGAAGACAGCAAGGTCGCTGTCGGGCAGGAGGAGGTGTACGATTTGGTGGAGTTGACGGGGCCTATGATGGAGGACCTGAGGATGATGCTTGACAGTCCTCCTTCTGTGGGAGAGGAGTCCGTGTTGAAGGACTACCTGGAGGTAACAGCAAGCCCAGGTGAAGTGCTGAGTGAGGATGTGAGTAAGGGTGCTTGTGGTGGCAGTGAGGAGTCAGTACGAGTGTGTGTGGTTGAGGCTGTGGTTCATAGGGAGGAAAATGATGTGAATGAGGTGTCTGAAGAGGTCATGGAGGTGGCGGGGGAATCCCGCAAGTGATCAAGTGGCTCGGTGGAGGATGACGTGTTAAAGCCGGGTCAGAGGACAGGTAAGAAAGTGTTCGCGGATGTGGTCAGGGGAGGGAGGGGGGGTCAAGGGTAAGGTCTTGGACAAGGAGGGAGTAGGTCTCAGTGGGGGTGGGTCAGTGGTCAAAGCAGGAGTGTCAAGAGTGATGAAGCATCGAGGGAAACCTCCGTTGAAGCCTTCAAGTGTATCAGTATGAATGTGAATGGCCTTAGGGCTGAGGTCAAGAGGATGTGGGTTGAACGGACATTGCCGAGAGAGGGCACTGATGTGTGTTTTCTCCAAGAACATAATTTTAGGTGTGGTGGGGATCTGCAGTTGCAGGGTTTTACTTTGTACACTGGTAGTTCTGAAAATTTCAAGGGTGGGGTGTTGGTAGGTATTAGGGAGACCAGCCCTTTTCATCTGAGGTAGTGGGAGGAGGTGGGGGGCGGGAGGATTGTTAGGGTTGATGGTGAATGGTGTGATATCCCGGTTAGCTTCATTGGTGTGTATATGCCCGCGGTTAATGTACGTAGTTTAAAGGGTGAGTTTGTGAGGAATTACTTAGTATATGCATTACAGGGACTCCCTGAGGTAACTGTGTTAGCGGGTGACTGGAACTGCATAATTAGGAAGCATGATGTGGAACCGAGGGGTGCCAGATGTGTACTAGCGGAGTTGCGAGACTTACTGGGAGTGGTGGGGGCTCGAGATGTGGTAGATGGTAGGAATGTCATGGTGGAACATACATTCATAAGGAGAGGATATGCAGCACGTTTAGATCAGGTGTATGTGTCCTCGCGTATAAATGTGGAAGAGGTGCGTAACATTGACGTAGGGTTTTCAGATCATAGAGGTGTGGTGGCAGTATTAGGGTGGGTGGGTGCTGTTAAATTTTATTCAGATCTGTGGAGGATGAATGTAAGTTTATTAAAACGGGAGAGGGATCGTGAGGGTTTTGCGGTTTGGTGGGAGGGTTTATGGGGTGGAGGCAGAGAGATTAGGGATGTGGTGAAGTGGTGGAATACGACGGCAAAGTATGCGGTGAGAGGTTATTATAGGCATGAAGGTGTGGAGGAGGTGGGATATAGGTATGGGTTACAGCGTTATTTGGAGGGGCGGTTAAGGGACTGTTACGGAGGGGGGTGCCATCAGCAGGAAATATCATACTTTAAGGGGAGATTACGGGATATTCAGAATGATTTTTTAGGGCGATAAGCGTACATAGTCGATTAGAAGAGGTGTTATGGGTGGATAGGCCCTCGGGAACGGTATTACGGAGGTTTCGGAAACGTAGAACAGGCATGACGCTGGCTGCATTGATGGTGGAGGAGGAGATGGGTGGGTATCATCAGGGTCAGGTATTACGCACGACAGAGGTGATGTGTGCTTATGCAAGGTTATGGTTTCAGCGTAAATTTGAGGGTAGGGAGAGGGATGAGGTTAGTAGGAGGATTGTTTTGGAGGGAATCCAGGGGAGACTGGGTGAGGAGGATAGGAAGGTGTTAGGTGGGAGGATTACGGTAGAGGAGGTATGGCAGGCGGTGCAGGGGTTGAGGATGGGGAAGGTGCCTGGGGTGGATGGATTGCCTGGGGACTTCTATGTAGCTCATTGGGACGTATTGAAGGATGTTTTAGTGAAGGTGTTTAATCAGATGAAGGATAGGGGTAAAATGGAGGAAGTGCAAAGAACCAGGGTAGTGGTGTTGGTGCCGAAGGGTAGGGATAGTGATAGGTTGCAGGGGTATAGGGCTATAACTTTGTTGTGCTCTGACTATAAGATCTATGCAAAGATACTGGCAAATCGCATGAAAAGGGTGTTGGAAAAGGTACTGGAGGTTGGCCAGTATGGGATACCTGGACATAGCATTAGGACGGGGCATAGGAGAATTAGGAATTTCGTGGAAAATAAGGAAGGGGGTGGAGTCCTAGGATTAGACTGGGCAACCGCATATGATAGTGTGGATAGGGAAATGTTGGTTGACATTTTATCGAAGCAGGGGTTTGGGGAGGAAGTTGTGGGGTGGGTTAGATCTTTATATGATGGGGCTTTAGCAAGGGTACAAGTTAATGGGAAGTTAGGAGTTCAGGTGAGTTTAGAGAGGTTTTTGGTGGGCTACTGGCATGTGCATCAACAGGGCGAAATCAAAGTTATTGGAGGTAGGTTCATGGGTGGGAGGGCCGTTGGGGAGGAGGGGAGGGTGGATGTGTGTTAATAGTATTAAAATTTGCGGTGTTATTTTCAGTCATTGTAGTGATTTGGCAAGGGGATTAAATTCGGAGGAAGTGGTGAGTAAAGCACTTGAACGGTTAGTTGGTTTTAGTCCGGGTGAGGTCACATTGTTGCAGCGTGCAGTGGTGGTTAATGTTTTAATTTATAGTAAACTTTGGTTTGTGGCGGCTGTATATCCTCTCCGGGAGTATGATATAGGGCGCTTGCTTGCAAGGGTTTATAGATATATTTGGAGTTATGGGAGTCACTGGTTGGCTCGTGAGGTTGTGACGGCTGGGGTGGGGGTGGGGGGTTTGGGGATGATTCCATTGAGGAGTAGGCTTCAAAGTTTATTTGTTAAGCAGGAATTTTTGGTGGGAGGGGAGATAGGAGGCAGGAGGGTCGGTAAGGTCATGAGAGAGGTACGTAGGTGGTGGAAGGGTAGGGATTTGTTGCGGTGTTTACCTGGAGAGAATTCCAGGGGTCAACGCCCCCGCGGCCCGGTCTGTGACCAGGCCTCATGTTGGACCAGAGCCTGATCAACCAGGCTGTTACTGCTGGCCGCACGCAGTCCAATGTACGAACCACAGCCTGGCTGGTCAGGTACCGACTTTAGGTGCCTGTCCAGTGCCTGCTTGAAGACAGCTAGGGGTTTGTTGGTAATCCCCCTGATGTATGCTGGGAGGCAGTTGAACAATCTTGGGCCCCTGACACTTATTGTGTTGTCCCTCAACATGCTAGTGGCACCCCTGCTCTTCATTGGGGGATGTTACATCACCTGCCGAGTCTTTTGCTTTCGTAGGGAGTGATTTTCGTGTGCAAGTTTGGTACTAATCCCTCGAGAATTTTCCATGTGTATATAATAATGTATCTCTCCGCCTGCGTTCTAGAGAGTACAGGTTTAGGAACTTCAAGCATTCCCAGTAATTGAGGTGGTTTATCACAGTTATGCGTGCTGTGAAGGTTCTCTGCACATTTTATTTCCTAAATTTGCTTGTAACAGATAATTGAAATGTAGATATAAACCCAAATGTACAATTGTTAACCCTTTTGGTGCCTAGTGCCTAGGCCTTTTGTGTATCCATATGCTCTTGCGCTACCGTCCACAGGATGGATATGGGGTGCACAATAAACTAGCCACTTCGGTGGCAAATCTAATCTGCACATTTTCAAGGTCAGCAATTTCACCTGCCTTGAAAGGTGCAGTTAGTGTGCAGCAATATTCCAGCCTAGATAGAACAAGCGATCTGTAAAGTGTCAACATGGGATTGGCATCCCTGGTTTTGAAGGTTCTCATTATCCATTCTGTCATTTTTCTAGCAGATGTAATTGCTACGGTGTTATGGTCCTTGAAGGTGAGATCCTCTGACATGATCACTCCCAGGTCTTTGACATTAGTTTTTCGCTTTATTGTGTGGTTGGAATTAGTTTTGTACTCCGATGAGATTTTAATTTCTTCACGTTTTCCGTATCTGAGTAATTGAAATTTCTCATCATTGAACTTCATATTGTTTTCTGCAGCCTATTTAAAGATTTGGTTTATGTCTGCTTGGAGCCTTGCAGTGTCTTCAACGGTGGACACTGTCATACAGATTCGGTGTCATCTGCAAAGGAAGACACAGCACTGTGTCTTATATCCCTGTCTATGTCCAATATGAGGAAGAGGAACAGGATGGGAGCAAGTACTGTGCCTTGTGGAACAGAGCTTTTCACAGTAGCTGCCTCAGACTTTACTCTGTTGACTACTACTCTTTGTGTTCTACTTGTTAGGAAATTATAGATCCATCTACCAACTTTTCCTGTTATTCCTTTATCACGCATTTTGTGTGCTATTACACCATGGTCACACTTGTCAAAGGCTTTTGCAAAGTCTGTGTATATAACATCTGCATTTTGTTTGTCTTCTAGAGCATCCAGGACCTTGTCGTAGTGGTCCAGTAGTTGGGACAGACAGGAGTGGCCTGCTCTAAACCCATGCTGCCCTGGGTTGTGTAATTGATGAGTATCAAGATGAGTGGTGATCTTGCTTCTTAGAACCCTTTCAAAGATTTTTATGATATGGGACGTTAGTGCTATTGGTCTGTAGTTCTTTGCTATTGCTTTACTGCCGCCTTTGTGGAGTGGGGCTATGTCTGTTGTTTTTAGTAACTGCGGGACGACCCTAGTGTCCATGCTCCCTCTCCATAGGATGTTAAAAGCACGTGATAGGGGCTTCTTGCAGTTCTTGATGAACACTGAGTTCCATGAGTCGGGGCCTGGAGCGGAGTGCATGGCCCTTTGGTCTGGTGGCTAGAGCTCTCGTTTCACACACGGAGGGCCCAGGTTCGATTCCCGGCGGGTGGAAACATTTCGACGTGTTCCATGAGTCTTGGCCTGGAGCGGAGTGCATGGGCATGTCATTTATTGCCTTTTCGAAGTCATTTGGCATTGTGGTGATGTCAGATAGGCATGCGTCTGTCAAGTTCTGTGGCACTCTCATAAAAAATTCATTTAGGTCTTCGATTTTCAGTCTGGTTAGCGGCTCGCTAAAAACTGAGTCATACTGGGACTTAAGTAACTCACTCATTTCCTTGCTGTCATCTGTGTAGGACCCATCCCGTTTAAGTAGGGGCCCAATACTGGATGTTGTTCTCGACTTTGATTTTGCATAAGAAAAGAAATACTTTGGATTTCTTTCAATTTCAGTTATAGCTTTTAGTTATTCCCGCATTTCTTGATTCCTGTAAGATTCCTTTAGTTTTAATTCGATGTTTGCTATTTCTCTGACTAGTGTCTCCCTACGTGAGGATCTATTGAGGTATCTTTTAGTAGTTAGGGAGCCTGGGAGAGTGAAGGTGAGTAGGTTGGATAGAGTGGGGAAAGGGGAGGGTAGTGCAGGGGGAAGGTATTTATCCAATGTATAATTGGAAGTTGGTGTGGTATTGGTTGAAGAGGCTGAGGGTACTGCCAAGGGTTCGAGAAACAGGGTATAGGTTTTTATTGGGAATTTTGGCATCTCGGGCACAATTGTGCCAGATGGGAATAATAAGGGAGGGGTTCTGTCTGAAATGTGGAGGTCTTGAGACTGAGTATCATGTTGTTTATTTTTGCGAGGAGCTGGGTGGGGTTAGGGAATGGTTTAGTGGAGTATTGAAAAGGGTAGGGGCGGGGCGGGGGGTTTGTCCTGAGGATGTACGATGGGCGGTTGCGTATTTGGTGGTAGAATTCATACATATTTCGTGGAGCATGAGAGAGGCCCCGGGTGACGTCCGCATTAGAGCTTCGGCGGCAGGGTTTTACAGGACTCGGTGTCATAATCAAGTGGTTTACGAATGGAGATGGTGTAAGGGTTTTCCTCTGGGATATTGGAATCTTACTGTCGCGATTTGATTAGGGAAAGGGGAGGGTGCGGTAGTCGAGTGAGAGGGCTGGCCAGGGTAGCTGGGGGGTTCAGAGAGTGTGTGTGGCTGTATCTAGGTTTTTTTACGGGGTGTCAGGGATAGGCGGGGTGGTTTGGTTTTGATACTTCATCGTTCAGGCAGTTTCTATGTGGTTGTCTGGCGGCGTTTTAAAACGTCTGTGGGTGTGGGGGACTCTGGTAGTAGATGGGAGAGGTTCGGGGTGTCAGGGTATCTCACCTGTTCCTTACTGTGGGCGTCAACACGGCGTGGAGGAGCCTCCTGTGTGTGGAGCCAGGGTTTTTTTCATGAGTACTGGTAAGACAGGTTCCCATGACCTAGAATGTATGTTGGGCGTATGTGTGAGTGTGGTGTCTGTTTTGTTTTTCATGTGTTGGTATAACACTGTAAAGTTTAGGTGAGATGTTTTGTATGGTACTGTGAGGTAATGGGGGTTTTGTAACTTTCATTTTTAGTATGTTAATGTTATGTTATAGGTCCAGTGGGCCTTGTATTTATATGGGGGCTCTGGTGGTCTGGTGGCTAAAGCTCTCGCTTCACATGGCGAGGGCCTGGGTTCGATTCCCAGCCAGGGCAGAAACATTGGGCGTGTTTCTTTACACCTGTTGTCTATGTTCCCATCAGTAAAATGGGTACCTGGGTGTTAGTCGACTGGTGTGGGTCGCATCCTAGGACACTGACCTAATCTGCCCGAAATGCTCAGCATTACAAGGACTTTCTATATAGTAGTATGTCACTGATGTCAGCTAGGCCTGTATACCATGTACATGTACTTGTAGTAAATAAAGATATTATTATATTATTATGTATTGTACATATGGTTTTAAAAAGTTGTGTAGGGGATGCTCACAGTGCATCGTTTAGGTTTCCAGGGTACGTGTGCTTTTAGGCACTTAGGGGCGGGGGTTAGATGGGTAGGATAATTTGGGTTTTGAGAAATGACTACCATGTTTGATATGACATGTTTTATTTGTTGGAAGTTTCTTTAACTTTTGTCAGGGATATATATGCTCATATTGTTTTGTGATATACTTGTGGAAAATATTGGTATTTTCCGAAAGTTGTAATTGATAAACTTTCCAATATGAATAGATATCATTGCTGTGTTGCTGTTGGCTTAACATTAAATGAAAAGAACCAACGAATTCACACGCATGCGCGAGATGCCTGGTGAAGTGGGCAGGAGCTGGGTAGAGGGAATAGGCTGAGAGTGAACAGTGAGCCTACCGAGCCGATATCCGGTGATGGGATGGCAGCGGAATTTGTCGTAGACATCCGCCAAATCGGATTTAATTACCTCCTTCGTAATGTGGAGGAATATCCAGGGAAGCGGCGAATATAAAGTGGGACAATCAGTCCAGGAGGTCCAGTAATCGGACAATAATTGTGAAATAAGGTGCCGCCGGCGAGTGACGCGGTCATAGGCCTATTTGAACTGAGTGAAATGACCATACGGCAGGATAAAGTCGTAACCCTGATGCGGGGGAGTTCATCTTAGAAGAGACTGAAATATATTCGATGAACTTTGGGAAATGGTGAAAATAGTGAAACCGAGTTGTAAATAATCAGGGGTTGATTGTACTGGGTGAGGCTAGCTTGGGCACGCCATACCCCGACCGCCATATTGGATGTGATTGAAATGAACTAACATATCGCAAGTTATCTACTCGAAATTCAAGTATCGAGACTGTGAATGTGTATAAACTAGTGGGGCATTAAGCCGGGATATACGTAATATGTAAAGTTATACATATAAACAGTACAAAAGGTCGGATTAGTGAGAGGATCTGATTCGCTACCCCGACCAACCACATGTTAACTAACGCTCGGTCTCGTGGGCGTATAAGAGTGCACGGAAATTAACCTTCCTTGACTCGCGAGACAGCTAATACCATCACGATCGAATCAGATCGCAGGAGGACGTCAACAACGGAACGACTCCCTCATCTAAAGCTAAGTACTCTGCTTGCGTATTTGTTATTGGCCAATGATATTGTTACGCACAGTAGATGTACTTTAGCTAGGTCAACGATCTACGATACACCGCTATGATGCTGTTAATTAGGTGAGTGTTGGTCATGTTAATTTAACTAAGTGTTCTCTACCTCTTCTCCGGAGTGATCAGTTGTTTAACAACCAATACAGTCCACTTAAATTTAATATAACATAACTATAATAAATGATCTTCTCAGATTTATTTATACTGGTCCAGAGTGCAGTGGGCTAACGAGAATATTGAAGGTACCCC
>WNWK01008571.1:0-2500 GCA_009830355.1 Cherax destructor
CAGATGAGGACTTGGTACCTAGAGTCCTTATAGGGGGGATTCCCCTTCCCAAAAAATTAGGGCCTTTTCCCCTCCCCTCCTCCCTTCTTCCATCCAGCAACATCAGTTTTCAAAAAGGTGTGCCACATTCAGTTCATTCATTTGTGCATGTAACTCTATCTTTAAGGCCCTCAAAATTTTTTTTTTCCAAACTTCTGGGTTTCGGGAACGGATTAATTATATTTCCATTATTTCACGGGAAAATGGTTTCATTTTTATGTGTTTCAGTTTAAGTGCATCCCTCGGGAACGGATTAAGACGAAAATGGAGGGTCCACTGTATAGCTGATACGTATTATAAGAAGCCATCCGGATAAGCATAATTTGATTAATGATACTCAGCATGGATTCACGAGGGGTCATTCCTGCCTATCTAATTTATTAACCTTCTTCAGTAAAGCTTTGAAGCTGTTGATCATGATAAAGAATTCGATATTGTTCATTTAGATTTTAGTAAGGCTTTTAATAGAGTACCACACCAGAGACTGTTAAAGAAAGTGGCAGCTCATGGCATTGGGGAAAAGTGCGGTCATGGATCGAGTCATGGCTCACCAATGGGAAGCAGAGAGTGTGCAAATGGGGTTAAATCCGAGTGGGGATCTGTAACAAGTGACGCCACATCAGTCTTAGGCCCGTTGTTCTTTATAATATATATCAATGACCTTGATGAGGGAATTACTAGTGATATGAGCAAATTCGCTGATGACAAAAGATAGGTAGGATAATTGATTCAAACGTAGATGTCAGGGAATTTCAGGAGGATTTAAAAAAACTCAATTCCTGGTCAGAAAAGTGGCAGATGCAGTTCAATGTAGATAAATGCAAGGTTCTGAAGCTAGGAGTGTCCATAACCCAAGCACTTATAAGTTAAATAATGTAGAACTTAGCCATACAGATTGTGAAAAGGACTTGGGGGTTATGGTGCAGCAACCTTAAACAAAGACAGCAATGCCTAAGCGTATGTAATAAGACAAACAGATTATGGGATTTATATCAAGAAATGTAAGCAACAGAAGTCCAGAGGTTATATTACAGCTTTATACATCATTAGTAAGACCTCACCTAGATTCACAACTCACTTCTGGTCTCCATATTACAGAATGGATATAAATTCGTTAGAAAACATTCAGCGTAGAATGACTAAATTAATTCATTGCATTAGAAATCTTCAGTATGAAGAAAGATTGAAGACCCTTAAATTACATTCACTTGTAAGACGAAGAATGTGGGGAGACATGATCGAGGTATACAAGTGAAAATGGGTATTAACAAAGGGGATATAAATAAGGTCTTGTCACATAATGACATATTTTATTCATTCTAGAGTATACATCAGGTTTCTATGTTATTTATATTGTTTATTATGTCATATTAGATGAAGTTTGATAGATAAATAAGCTGTAGAGTTGATATTAGCAAAATATTGAAGGAGTATTTTGTCCTGCCTCCAGACAAACTCTCGTCCACCACCGACACCACTACGTAGGCACATAGCCACATACATAATGACATATTTTATTCATTCTAGAGTATATATCAGGTTTCTAGTTATTTATATTGTTTATTATGTCATATTATATGAATTTTGATAGATAAATATGCTGTAGACTTCATATTAGCAAAATATTGAAGGAGTATTTTGTCCTGTCTCCAGACAAACTCGTCCGCCGTCGGCACCACTACGTAGCCACATACGTAATGACATATTTCATTCATTCTAGAGTATATATCAGGTTTCTATGTTATTTATATTGTTTATTATGTCATATTAGATGAATTGTGATAGATAAATAAGCCGTAGAGTTGATATTAGCGAAATATTGAAGTATCATGTAGTGTCTCCTGAGAGCCGGAATGGATTAATTGCATTTCAATTAATTTAAATGAGAAAAATTGACTCAGCATACGAGCAAATCGGGATACAGGCAAAGTCACGGACTGGATTAAACTCGTAAGTAGAGGTTCCACTGTGTATATATATATATATATATATATATACAGTGGTACCTCGAGTTACGATGGTCCCCAAAATCGCCCTTTTATGTAAGTTTATTTTTTTAAATGCTTTTGTAAGTATATTTTTGGGGGTGTAAAAGGACTAGTCTATTTTACATTATTCCTTATGGGGATAAATTCGTTTGGTAATGTCACTTGAACAGCATTCTCGAACGAAAAAATATCGTAACTCGAGGTACCACTGTATATATATATATATATCTTCTTCTTTCAACACGTTGGCCGTTTCCCACCAAAGTGGGGTGGCCCAAAATGAAAAACGAAAGTTTCCCATTTTACATTTAGTAATATATACAGGAGAAGGTGTTACTAGCCCCTTGCTCCCAGCATGTTAGTCGCCTCTTACGACACGCATGGCTTACGGAGGAAGAATTCTGTTCCACTTCCCCATAGAGATAAGAGGAAATAAGAACAAGAACTAGTAAGAAAATAGAAGAAAACCCAGA
>WNWK01008571.1:7500-10000 GCA_009830355.1 Cherax destructor
AGTTCTATCGAAATAGCTATAATTTTAGGAGACTGAAACATTGGAATTTGTCGAAAATAGGGCTCAAAGTGGGCAAAATTGCCGATGCGTAAGTGTCATGGCTACCGCTAACTTCGCGAAAGCATAATTTCGTTAGTTTTCGATCAAATTTCATAATTTTGGTGGCGTTATGATCGGAAAAAAGATTCTCTATCATTTCATAAGAAAAAATTAATTTTTTTTTCCAAAAAATTTTCGACCCCAGGAACACTTTCCTGAGGCCTGTCGACCCCCAAAGGGTTAATCACTAAAGAAGGCACCTTCTTCCCTCTCTCTTTCTCCTCCTCCTCTGAAGCAATTTCCTCAGCTAAGGTCTGTTGCTGTTCCAGATGAAGGTCTTGCAGCTCTTCATTGGTTAGCTCTTCCTTGTGGTCTTCTACACACTCTTCCACATCCTGGCCACTCACCTTCAACCCCATGGACATCCCCAAAGACACAATCGATTCCACAACAGGCGTAGGGTTGTCAGGGTCAGCCTCAAACCCATCAAAATCCTTGTCGAGGACACATTCTGGCCACAATTTTCTCCAAGCAGAGTTCAATGTCCTGGAAGTCACTCCCTGCCAAGCCTTACCTATAAGGCTTATGCAATGGAGGATATTGAAGTGATTCCTCCAGAACTCTCTTAGGGTTAATTCAGTGTCCAAGGTTACTTCAAAGCACCTTTGAAACATTGTTTTTGTGTAGAGTTTTTTGAAGTTAGAAATGACCTGCTGGTCCATAGGCTGGATGAGAGGAGTTGTGTTAGGAGGCAAGAACTTCACTATTATAAAACTGGTCCCTAAACAATTGGTCTTCCAAGTCTGGAGGATGAGCAGGAGCATTGTCCAGTACCAGGAGGCACTTGAGTGGCAATTTATTTTCTCGGAGGTATTTTTTCACACTTGGGCCAAACACTTCTTGGACCCAGTCAATGAAAATTTGCCTCATGACCCATGCCTTATTATTAGCTTTCCACATCACACACAATTTACTCTTGACGACATTGTTTTTCTTGAACACTCGGGGATTTTCAGAGTGATACACTAGTAAAGGCTTCACTTTGAAATCCCCACTAGTGTTACCACAGAACAGAAGAGTTAGCCTATCCTTCATAGGCTTGTGTCCTGGCAGTGCCTTTTCCTCCTGTGTGATGTAGGTCCTCTTTGGCATCCTTCAGCCTCTACGTACTCCTTGGATTCATCAACGAATTCTTTGGCCGCACATTTGTCTGAACTTGCAGCCTCACCATGCCTTACAATACTGTGTATGCCACTATGTTCCTTGAATCTGTCGAACTAGCCTCTGCTGGCCTTAAATTCACTACAGCAGCATACGCTCCAGGCATTTTCTTTACAAGATCCGCATGCAACTGCCTTGCCTTTTCCCAAATTATCGACTCCACAACACTATCTCCCGCTAACTGTTTTTCGTTGATCCACACCAACAACTTCTCCACATCTTCGATTGTTTGTGATCTCTGTTTCGTTAGCATATTTACCCTTTCGCAACTTTAGCTTCATTGATTTCTACTTTCTTTGCTACTATGGAACAAACTGCTGATTTCGACTTCCCATACATCCTGGCAAGCTCAGATAAACGTACGCAACTTTCGTATTTTTCTACAATCTCTTTCTTGAATTCTATCATGTTTCTCACCTTCTTTAATTTCTTTACCAAAGGGCTGGCACTAGGAACTTTCTTTGGGCCTATGGTGGCTTATTTCGCAGTCGTACTCAATAAACAAGCACAAAAAACAATGGATTATTACGAAATGTTTCGGATGAATGCACAAAGTAATGTTCACTCAACGAGTGACAGAGCCAGACTGAGACACTTATGCATGAGTGGCAGTGTCCTGGGCAGGCAGACGTGTCTGATACAGATGATTTCTGGGTGGAGGTACGAAATCTGGAGCAAAATTTCGCCCAAAGTGGTCTAAATCCGAAACGTACAATATTCGGTGCAGACAAAATCCGGGGTTCCACTGTATTAAAAATAATAAAAATAAATTTACATTCAAATTGACCATTTACAGATTTGTCAATTTTTTTTTTCACTATGTATTTGCCAGAAATTTTTCTTGCCATTTAGGCCTAACTCACAGCTCTGGCTTACTCAGCACAAGATATGTGTGTGTTTATATTCACCTATTTGTGGTTGCAAGGGTCGATCCATAGCTCCTGGCCCTGCCTCTTCACTGGTTACTAGTAGGGTCCTCTCTCTCCCTGCTTCATGAGCTTTATCAAACGTCATCCTAAAACTATGTATGGCTCCTGCCTCCACTACACCACTTTCCAGACTATTCCACTTCCTGACAACTCTATGACTGAAGATATACAGTGGAACCCCGGTGTTCGTTATGCTCCAAATTCGAACAATTATGTAAGTGTATTTTTGTAAGTGCTTTTGTAAGTGTATTTTTGGGGGTCTAAAAGGACTAGTCTAATTTACATTATTCCTTATGGGAATAAATTCGTTT
>WNWK01008571.1:15000-32500 GCA_009830355.1 Cherax destructor
GGTCGAGTCTCAGCTCCTGGCCCCGCCTCTTCGCTGTCTGCTACTGGGTCTCTGCACTCCCTGCTCCATGAGCTTTATCATACCTTGTCTTAAAACTATGTATGGTTCCTGCCTCCACTATATCTTTCTCTAGTCCATTCAACTTCCTGACTACTCAAGTGCGTGTGAGCGCATGTGAGAGTGCGCGTGCGTGTGAGCGCATGTGAGAGTGCGCGTGCGTGTGAGCGCATGTGAGTGCGCGTGCGTGTGAGCGCATGTGAGAGTGCGTGTGTGTGTGTAGTCACCTAGTTGTGGTTGCAGGGGTTTAGTCGCAGCTCCTGGCCCCGCCTCTTCAACTGTCCGCTACCCGGACAAACACACACCTCTTCTTAAAGCTATGTATGGATCCTGCGTCCACTACATCACTACTCAGATTATTCCACTTCCTGACAACTCTGTGACTGAAGAAATACTTCCTAACATCCCTGTGGTTCATCTGAGTCTTCAACTTCCAACTGTGTCCCCTTGTTGTTGTGTCCCATCTCTGGAACATCATGTCTCTGTCCAACTAGTCGATTCCTCTGAGCATTTTATGTGTCGTTATCACATCCCCCCTATTTCTCCTGTCTTCCAGTTTACTCACCTAATTGTGGTTGCAGGTCGAGACTCAGCTCCTGGCTCCTGGGATAGTGTGTGTGTGCGCGCGCGCGTGTGTGTGCAGTCACCTAATTGTGGTTGCAGGGGGTCGAGAGACTGCTCCTGGCCCCGCCTCTTCACTGATCGCTACTAGTTCCTCTCCTTGTTCCATGAGCTTTATCACACCTCGTCTTAAAGCTATGTATGTTTCCTGCCTCCACTACATCACTTGCTAGACTATTCCACTTCCTGACAACTCTATGACTGAAGAAATACTTCCTAACATACATTTGACCCATCTGAGTCTTCAACTTCCAATTGTGACCCCTTGTTTCTGTGTTCCCTCTCTTTAACATCCTGTCTCTGTCCACCTTATCTATTCCTCGCAGTATTTTGTATGTCATTATCATGTCTCCCCTAACCCTCCTGTCCTCCAGTGTCGTCAGGCCGATTTCCCTTAACCTTTCTTTGTAGGACATTCCCCTTAGCTCTGGTACTAGCCTTGTTGCAAACCTTTGCACTTTCTCTAATTTCTTGACGTGCTTGGCTAGGTGTGGGTTCCAAACTGGTGCTGCATACTCCAGTATGGGCCTGACGTACACGGTGTAAAGTGTCTTGAACGATTCCTTACTAAGGTATCGGAACGCTATTCTCAGGTTTGCCAGGCGCCCATATGCTGCAGCAGTTATGTGATTGATGTGTGCTTCTGGAGACGTGCTCGGCGTTATACTCACCCCGAGATCTTTTTCCTTGAGCGAGGTTTGCAGTCTTTGGCCACCTAGCCTATACTCTGTCTGCGGTCTTTTTTGCCCTTCCCCGATCTTCATGACTTTGCATTTGGCGGGGTTAAATTCGAGTAGCCAGTTGCTGGACCACGTGTCCAGCCTGTCCAGGTCACTTTGTAGTCCTGCCTGATCCTCATCTGATTTTATTCTTCTCATTAACTTCACATCGTCTGCAAACAAGGACACTTCTGAGTCTATCCCTTCCGTCATGTCATTCACATATACCAAGAACAGCACTGATCCTAGGACTGACCCTTGTGGGACCCCGCTCGTCAGAGGTGCCCACAGTGATACCTCATCACGTACCATGACTCCTCGTTGCCTCACTGTGTGTGCGTGCGTGCGCGTGTATGATGTGTGCGTGTGTGTATTCGCGTTTGAGTGTGCGCGCGTTTGTGTGGGTATGCGTGTTTGAGTGTGTGTATGTTTGAGTTTGAGTGCGTGTTTTTGTTTGTGTTTTTGAGTGTGTACTCACCTAATTGTGGTTGCAGGGGTCGAGACTCAGTGTGTGTATGTTTGAGTGTGAGTGTATATTTGAGTGTGTTTGTGTATGTTTGAGTGTGAGTGTATATTTGAGTGTGTGTTTGTGTATGTTTGAGTGTGTATGAATGAATGAAACATTAAACCTGTGGTTAAGTCAGCGCAAGATGATGTGGAGAAATTTAAAGATAAATTATATTCATCATTACCTTACAAAGGTTGCGCAAGGTGCAGTACACAGTTGTCCATATTATTTCCTCACTGGTTTAACCAACAGCATTCCATGGTAATGGTTAAACCAAGTTCATGATGGCAAGGTGAGGGAAGGAGTCTTTGCTCACGTGTTCTTTTCCTCAACTGAATCTTAATAATTAAAGAGGATGTACTGTTATATTTCCAAAGTTTATTACGAATGGGTGTAGTTATAGGTACTTACCCAACATAGTCAGTAGAAGTTGTCATGGATGAGTGGAGTGGGAAGCATGATAAGGGCGCCCTCTAACGCTCTCTTCCATACAACCATGCCACTGCTCCACCTCCCTTCTGCTTTAACCAAAAGTATATATACACACAAACTAATCTCGAGTTGAGCAATAGTTTCAGCGCACTATAGTGGAGGCCCCACACACACACTGCGCTAATGACTGCACTAATACTGCGGATAAATCCTCTACACAGTCCTGGCACATTACCACTTATTACACAAAGTTCACAGTCACTCAAGTTTCCTTATCTGCCTAACAGATGGCCAGTTATTTTTCCTTAACTGGTTTTGTTTATATTGTTTGAATCACTATAACAATGTCTTGAGGTTAATAAAAGCACTACAGTAAGTGAAGACCACAGATAATAATACAAAGTTCATCAAACAAGAAGACAACACTTAAGTTTTTACTTTAGTTAAAAATCCTCCACACTACCAAAAAGTTTACTACACAAGTGAGGGTTAGTCAGCCCAAAGTAAGATTAAAATAGTTAAAATAAATAAATCAATAAATATCATAATCCCAGAGTGTGTGGGGCACAACCAGGTGTTGTAATCCAGCTCCAGGATAGCTGGGAACTACTGGTAGTACAGGAAGGTTTGATGGTACAACTTGTCCACCATCACCACCTCTCAGTGACTTGGCACCATCGCCTTACTTTCTCACACTCTGCTCACTACCATTAAGGATACATTGCACTTAATATCACTTTCTAGGACTGTAGTGGACACTGTGCTATCACATCCGAACATTATCACCATTGAATTCACCCAATTGTGGGCAAAAAACAGCATATTTTATCACCAGTAAGCGCACCAACCACCTCCACACATGGTTCGTCAGACACTGCCGAGCACAGAACTTTACAGCGAAATCCAGCCAACCTGCCAAGTGCCTGAGGAATTTACTCTTTCGTTCACATGTTTCATTATCAACTGTCTTCTGAAGAAACAGACTATACTATTTTTTTTCGTTGCCAAAAATAAAAAATAATTATTTAAAGATAATTAAAAACATATATAATAGTCAACTTTGCACATATTTTGACATAAGCAAAATATATATATGGAAATTTCCAGTGACAAATGATCGTAACAAAATAAATAAAGTTGAAATATAAAGAAATAAGTCGGTTGTTTATCCCGGTGGGGCTCGTGAGTCGGTGCGGGCGATCTTACGCCGCCGACTACACATGTACTTGATGCCACACCGGTTTTACTTTCAAAGCTGATACACTTCCACCAAGTACATTAATATTATAAATTTACAGTTGCTGATTAATAATTTTAAAACAATGAAATTTAATAATAGAAAATAGTGCTTTAAACTAGCTATGAAGAAATCATAATTATTCCGACGTCAATTTTACTTTCATTGGACCTGTTTCCCTGGTAGATCCCATTTTCTATGACATGTATGAATATGTACTGTGTTAGGGGCAGCTTCTTAATGATCAACTGACTAAATATTAATATTACTACTCTTACCACGAAATAAAGCTGTAATACATATCTCACATAAAATAAAAGATACTCTCAATAAGGTAAATATTTTAATTTACAAACCAGCTAATCGTCTAGGGTTATGAAGCCTCCAAACATATGTATTTATCGAAAAGATTATAGAATTGACGACAGCTTATATATTAAAACGGTATATTTTATCTACGTATGCACCAAAAACGTGTATATATATATATATATATATATATATATATATATTTTTATATATATATATATATATATATATATATATATATATATATATATATATATATATATATATATATATATATATATATATATATATATATATATATGTATTTATAAGATGGGTCCACCTCTGGTACAAATTGTGGGACCCATAGCCTCGGAGAAGTGGATAAAAAGGCTTCACGGAAGAAAATTTGGATTTCTTCCTGATGCCATTTGAATATTCCACTTCCCCTACCACCCCATCTTTTTTTTTTTTTACCAATAGGTATATTTTATTACATAATATGGTACAAAACATTTAAGAGATACATTGTTGATATAAAGATGGCATATACAGTACACGAGGTGTGAGAGATACATGTCTAGTACATATTGTTACATGTTTGTCACTGATTATAATGCGAAAATATCATCCAGCTCCTCTGAGCTGGGGCGCGTGCCCAGAATACATCATGCATTACCCCTCTGAACAGCAGCGCTGAGTCGCTGGAACAGAAAACTAGCTGCCCTGGGATCCCTAGTTACCCTGTTGAGTCTTTTGCCCAGCTCCTTGAGGAACTTAAATGCACTCTTTCCCCATGAGCCAAGGGTCTCTGAGCCTATGGGAACAAACATATAATGATGGGCAAGTTCTCCATATTTTCTCGACTTCTGGGACTCCCTGAAGGTAGCAGCTGCCCCTCCTTCATCCCTGGTGTATTGGAGATAGGTATCAGCCAAGGTAGATGCAAATGTGTAGTCCCACACCACCTGCTTGCCGTCTGTCCAGGCTTGAAGGGTGATACCATCTGGACGCTTTTGGCTGCCATCAGATCTGCATAGTTGGGGTGGTTCCCTTACTGCTGGGCATCCGGCTGTTGTGAGGCTCCTCTTGATAATGTTATTAACCTCTTCATGTCTTGCAATCTTTTCCTCGGATTTACGACACACAAGACCATGGTTCCCGAATCGATCTGCTGCTTCACTGCCACACCAATGCCACACCAATGCGGATGGTCTGTGGGTCGAGGCGTGTGCCAAGGCTGGAGTTGGGAACAGTCAAAAGAAAGTCCCCTGCATGAGGAGCTCTCACTGCAAGGAGGCAGGCTCTATCCTTCCCTGACACACTCTGAAGCATTGCTGAGGCTATATTCTCTACTATTGGGCCATCCCAGTGCGACTGTTTGTAGTTGTTGGGGGGAGCAGGCCTGGTTTCAGAGCCTGTTAGATTATCCCAGATCCTGGCTCCATCAACGAACTTTTTGTCATGGATTCCAATCGTGTCCCTAAGATGTTCAGGGAGAATTGCTGCTACAAGCCCTCTGGATGCAATGCATGAAGACAGGAAAGCAGGTAGAGCAATCTGAGATGACTTGCGGACACCAATGCCTCCTAGTCTGACTGGGAGTGTAGCTTGGTCCTACTGCCCATCTTCTAGAGTAAGGTTAAGTTGTAATATAGGGTTATCATATGAAGGAACACATCTTAGGAAATATGTCAACCTGGGCAGACTCAAGCATTTTGTGAGAAGGTACAAAGCATCATTGGTGTCAAGATTGCCTATTCGTTGTTCCATTCTCCTCAATTCTTCCAGTTTCTTCCTGATTATTATTATTATAATCAAATAGAAGCGCTAAACCACAGGGGTGATACAGCAGTTTCTTCCTGAGAATTGTGTCAATGGCATCGCTTCCCAGAGGTGCTCCAAGCAAGACACTATTAGTAGGGGCAATGACTGTTGTTCCTGGTAGTTTTGATATCACTGCATCTATCACTTGTTGATTGACTGAGATGATTTCACATTTGGATGGATTCAGGATGAGACCCATTTCCTGTCCCCGTGCCATCACCTGTGTAAGATCATCTAGAAGGGACTCTTTGTACCTGCTAGTGTGCCATCATCCAGGAACCAGATGTTTAGCTCACTGGTCAGTCTTACTGTGATTTCCCTAACTGCTATACAGAAGAGAAATGGTGCGAGAGGGTCCCCTTGCTGGACACCCTCTGATGATGTGATTTCATGCTCTCCAAACAGGAGCATTGATTCCTTGCTATATCCAGCTGAAACAAAAGGCAAGAGACCTGGGAAATGTTCTTGTACAGCTGCTAATACTATGTCTCTTTTCAGGAGATTAAATGCATTCTTGAAATCTAATTTAACCACTGCATTGTCCTCAGGCAGATTGTCGATATACGCCCTTGTTGCATGAACCGCTGCTTCACTTCCTTGAGAGACCCCAAAGCCAAGCTGGTTTGGTTGAAGCATGATGGCTGCCTCTGCGCGAATACTTCTGACAGCAGCTTTAGAAATGAGACGGCGAAACGTGTTGCCCACTGCAATTGGCCTAATTCCTCCAGCCTTCTTTTTTAAGGGCACAAAGTGATGCTCCAAAAAAGAAAGGTTTAATTTCGTCAGGAATCAGACCAGCCAAGGAATTGTTGACGAACCTTGTGATCTCTGAAAGCAGTCTCTCTGCACTCTCCCGATAACTGGATTAACCATTTCCTTTAAATGCTGTGGCCTTATTCCAGTGTAACCCCAGCAGAGCCGGACGGGAATGACATTATTGCTTTGTAAATGTCCGAGTCTTGCACAATCAGTGGTTCCACAGTGGGGACAGAGGTGTTGGAACTGTTGGTACCCCTGGTTTCCCTGGCAGTGTGCTTTCCTCTAAGTGCTTCAGCAGTGTCAGCATCCCTGGGGTCAACTGTATCTTCACTGGTGATAATTCTGATTGCTCTCACAGTGTTGCTCTCTTCAATTTTCTTGCTCACTTGGACTCTGATTTTTTCGCTGTCAGTGGCATGAGTGGGGGTTCTGCCTCTCCCATTTTTGTATTGATGGGGAAGGTGAATGAGGTTATCAGCTCTAGGAAAGTCTCTTAAGGATTTAATGATCAATAATATATATATATATATATATATATATATATATATATATATATATATATATATATATATATATATATATATATATATATATATATATATATAGGGGCACAGGCCATTGATCCTGCCAACAGCACTCTCCTTGGTGCTCCTCTTGGGCCCAATGCCATCAACCTGGTCCTAGAAAAGAAAATCTCAGACCTCAGGACGATGGAAGGCAGGATGAAAGACATCGATACACATGATGCTTTCTACCTACTCACCAGGTGCCTGTCAATCCCAAAACTTACCTACTTCCTGAGATGCTCCCCAGCCTTCAGCAGTCCGAAACTCAAACAATATGACTCTCTCCTCACGACCATGCTAGAGAGTGTGTTGAATCTTTCCCTCGAAGATGGATAGTGGTTGCAAGCCTCACTTCCAGTCAGGCTTGGGGGGTTGGAGTATGCAAATCCTCAAAGATTGCCCTACCACCTTTCCTATCCTCTTCCATAGCATCAAATGAGTTAATAAAACAAATTCTTCCAGACAACCTCAGTGATTCAGCAAGAATACAGGACCCTAGCTATGCCATTGCCATCACTGAATGGGAGACTCTTGCTGCTCCAGCACCAAAACCTAGTGCAGAACTGGCCTACAAACAGTCAAGTTGGGATGGCCCCATCAATGAAAAGATGCTTGCCAACATGCTTAGGGCTGTAACATCACACAGGGAGACTGCCCGTCTCCTGGCTGTGAGTGCACATCACTCTGGGGACTTCCTCCAAACAGTTCCCATATCATGTGGGTGCTTGGGAGTATAATAAGGGACGAAGATAAACACTGGCGGACGTTAACAGTATAATAACGTAATGAGGAGGGAAGCCAGTGTCTGCCGTTCCTACCCTTACTTATGCCTACCGTCGACTGAGACCCACGCCTCGGGTGACGCTCTCACATGAGCGGGTATCGTGACGTCATAGGTTCAACAGGGATCTCACATATATGTGATATATGTGACACCCATTTTGGCAATGGGAACACGCCTCGACCCTAAGACCCTCCGTATTGCAGTGGCTCTGCACCTTGCTGCCCCTATTCACACGGAATATACGTGTATTTGCAGCGATGCGCAAGCCGACCAATATGGTCTACATGGTCTAAACTGTTCCAAAACCAAGGGCTGGCATGCAAGACACAATGAAGTCAACGACAACATAAAGAGAACCCTTGCTACAGCTGGATGCCCAGCCGAGAGAGAGCCCCGATCACTAGCAGCCAACAATACCAACAACCCAGAAAACCGCCCCGATGGAATCACAATATATCCTTGTAAGAATGGCAAGCTTTTAGCATGGGACTATACCTGTGTGTCGACACTGGCTGACACCTACATCCATCACAGTGTCGGTTACAGGGAGGAGCTGCTGACCACAGGGAGGAGTACATGATTGGCAAGTACAGGGACATAAGTCAACAGTATCAATTTGTCCCAGTAGGATCAGAGACCTTGGGATCATGGGGAAAAAATGCAACACGTTTCCTTAAAGAATTGGGTTCCAGACTCATCGAGACCACCAGGGACCCAAGGGTAGCCACTGTCATGTTCCAGCGCCTCAGGGTGGGCATCCAGAGGGAAAATGCGTGCTGCATACTGGGCTCGCGTCTGGCTTCGGAGGAGCTGGAGGAGATTCATAATCTTTGATATATTGTACCAATGTATTCATGTTCATGTTTGTGTTTTCTGTCAATGTATTCTGTCTATTAATAAAGCACTCATTCAATATATATAGGGAGTGGTAGAAGAAAATATTCAAACAGCTCCGGGGAGAACCTCGAGTTTTCCCTGAGGTACGTTTATTGTCTTCTCTGAGGATGAGGGTCCCCAGCAAGTTCTAGAGGTGGTACCTCCCTATATATATATATATATATATATATATATATATATATATATATATATATATATATATATATATATATATATATATATATATATATATATATATATATATATCATGTCGAATAGGTAAAACTGGTCAATTAGCAAGAACCCATTTAAAATTAAGTCCTTTCTAAAATTTTCTCTTATACATTTAAATATATCTTTAAATGTATAAGAGAAAATTTTAGAAAGGACTTAATTTTAAATGAGTTCTTGCTAACTGACCAGTTTTAACTATTCAGCATGACAAATATGGAAAAATAAACACATAAGCAGTATAATGTGATCCTTTATTGACAACGTTTCGCCCACGCAGTGGCTTTATCGAGTCACAGACAGATCTACCTGGAAAATGAGTAACATGAAGATATATATAGGGTATAGTCAGGTGGAGAATGCTGGGTCAGGTGGATAAAGCTGCATGTGACAGTCTTCTCCACCTGACCCAGCATTCTCACCTGACTATACCCTATATATATCTTCATGTTACTCATTTTCCAGGTAGATCTGTTTGTGACTCGATAAGCACTGCGTGGGCAAAGTTCAATAAAGGATCACATTATACTGCTATGTGTTTATTTTCCATTGTGTCGGTATTTTATACCATTTATTTCCATGACAAATATATATAGTACACAGTACTGGTCACGGACCGGGCCGGGGCGTTGACCCTGGAATTCTCTCAGGTAGACGCAGAGTTTATAGGTTCGTGTCCTACTGTGGACGTAGAGATAATGTTTGTGTGTGTGTGTGTAATCACCTAATTGTGGTTGCAGGATTATATATATATATATATATATATATATATATATATATATATATATATATATATATATATATATATATATATATATATATATATATATATATATGTGTCGTGCCGAATAGATAAGATTGATCAGTTAGCGACAACTCATTTAAAATTAAGTCCTTTCTAAAATTTTATCTTATACATTTAAAGATATGTATTTTTTTTCATTTATGTTAATATAAAAATTAATGATTTTGTTCCAAAAGAACCTTGGAAACTTACCTAACTTATTATAACAAGTGCAATTTAATTTAGCCTAATCCAACTAAATATATTTTAGATAAGTTTACAATATATTAGTAATAACAAACAATGAAATATATTTTTCGTTAGGATCAAAATGATTTTCAAATTAGTTGCATACACAATTTTTGTTTGTCTTATTCAGCAACAAGAGTGTTGCTATTTAAGCCAAAATCGCAAGTTTTACCTATTGAGCACGACATGTATATATATATATATATATATATATATATATATATGTCGTGCCGATTAGGTAAAACTTGATTTTCTATAAATAGCACGCTCCTGCCATATAAGACAAGTGAAATTTGTGTATGCAATAATTTCGCCAAAATCATTCTGAACATAACGAAAAATATTATTTCATTGTGTTTGTTATTATTAAATTAATGTTAACGTATCTAAAATATATTTAGTTGGGTTAGGCTAAATTAAATTGCGCTTGTTGTAATAAGGTTAGGTAGGTTTTCAAAGTTTCTCTTGGTACAAAATTATAAATTCTTACATTAACATAAATGAAAAAAAATATCTCTAAACGTATAAGAGAAAATTTTAGAAAGGACAATTTTAGATGAGTTCTTGCTAATTGACCAGTTTTACCTAATCGGCACGACATATATATATATATATATATATATATATATATATATATATATATATATATCATATAAATAAATGGAAGTGAACATGACCAGAAATAAGATCTGTTGTATATGTGAAAAAAATGTTTGGGAGAAATATTAGGGGCAATGATCATGAAATATATGGTAAAACATCCCTTATATCATGTACAAAGCTTAATTCAACCATGAGGATTGACCTAAAACAAGAAAGACGTTATTCAGAGCAAGTCGGAAAAGAACAAAAGATGGGTACATAACATTGAGAAAAGTGAAAGGGAGGAAGAAAAAGCTAAAGTAAGAACAAACGAAAAATGAAAAAAAGGGAAGAAATATGCCTAGATGAAAGAAAACAAGAGAATTCAGATCAGGTGGCAGAACTTGGGAAAGACACAAAATCAGAAAATATAGGCAGTCAGAACATTTGCAGATACTATGCAAAAGGTATGTGCCTATATGACAGAGCTTGCTGGAATAAACACAACAGAAAATGTGCCAACATGTTGAGGAAGGGAAAGTGTCGCTTTGACAAAGAGTGTCAGGTACTTCCACCCAGTGATGTGCAAAGCTTCAACATAGTTCAGAGAATGTTATGACCTGAGCTGCCCAGACCACCATGTAAAGGTAACGCGGCGCTATACAGAAAGCAGAGAAAGGGAAAATGAACAGCAATCATTTTTAGACATAAAGAGAAACGATCGGACCAAAGAAAGAGACAAAAAGGGGAAATGCTACAGATGGGCAGCACAATGGGACATACCAAACAGCATTAGCCCATCAGGGCCGAATACACAATTAAATGCAAAGTCAGTACTGGAGAAACCAGGGGTATGTACACCAGGGGCCATACCAGTTAGTACATCACCAGTGGTACTAACGAAACACACAGCAAAAGAAAACATCCCAAATGGTAATTCCTGCTTCATATTTGCAAATATTCAGGGTTTGAAATCAAATAAAAACGACAAAGTTAGTTATGTCAGTGGGCTCCTATCAGAAGCGAATGCCAAGTTTGGAGCATTTACAGAAATACATACAAGGGATATTTTGGACGGAGAGATAAAGATAGAAAAGTATAACATGTATAGATGTGATAGAATTAGTAGGTCACAGGGAGTAGGACTCTATGTAAAAGATACTTTCTGTTGCACAGAAGTGCTGAATTCTACGAATGATATAGTAGAAATCCTAGGCATTAAAGTTGAAAATAGGAATTTGAGAATTATCCTAGTATACAAACCACCATCAGCAACTGCTGAGGAATTCACAGATCAGTTAAGGAAGATAGATAGCTATCTGGATAGGCTAAAAAATCCCACACTAAATATTTTACTCCTTGGAGATTTTAATCTCCCTCATGTAAAATGGAAGATGGCGCAACTTAATGTTATACCAGAAATATCTCCTGGAAGCACCCTAGCTCAACAGGCACATACCAGGGAACTAATGAGGCTTTGTGAAAAGTACTCATTGAACCAACAGATAATTGATCCCATTAGAAATGAAAATACCCTGGATTTGATATTCACAAACAACGAGGAACTAATCAGAGACATAACAGTTACAAAAACAATATACTCTGATAACAACATCATAGAAGTTCAAATGAGTATTAACTCAGGGTTAGGGAACTGCGTCACTACTGTTAGAGACGGGATGTTAAGTAAGTTTAATTTTAACAATCATAGAATTGACTGGGGAAAAATAAACCAAGAGCTATCAGACATATCATGGGAATCAGACATGAGCACCCTAAATCCCCACCATTGCCTAGAGAAGCTGAATATAGAAGTATACAAGGTCCGTATTAAACACGTACCATTAAGAAAACCCAGATCAGATAGAGAGAGAGCGCGTAGGAGATGGTACAGGAGAAGAAAACGGGTTACTGAATTGCTTAAAAACACAAATATGTTGCAACAGAGGAGAGATAGCCTTAACCGAGAGATCACTGAATTAGAGCAAAAACTTAAGATGTCATACCTGACAGAAGAAGTACAAACTGAACAAAGGGCCATACAGGATATTGCGAGAAACCCAAAATATTTTTATTCCTATGCAAAATCCAAGCTAAGAACTACATGTAGAATTGGACCATTATTGAGAGGAGATTCGTATACTGACGATGAACAGGAAATGAGTGAAATACTAAAGAACAGTATGAGTCGGTGTTCAGCAACCCACTAAATGACAGCAAGATAAAGAATGCAGAAACATTTTTAACTCCAACAGAAGGCCGCGCAGACCAACTAACTGACATTAGTACAAATCCCATAGATTTCGAAAAATAAATGGATAACATGCCCACTCACTCAGCACCTGGACCAGATTCATGGAATGCCCTATTTATAAAGAAGTGCAAAGTACCACTAGCAAGAGCCCTCATTATTCTTTGGAGAAAGAGCTTAGATCTAGGTGAAATACCGGAGGCCTTAAAGAGTGCAGACATTGCTTCTTTGCATAAGGGAGGTAGTAGAGCACTAGCTAAAAATTACAGACCAGTAGCCCTCACTTCTCACATCATAAAAATCTTTGAAAGAGTGATGAGACGGCAGATTACAAAGTTCATGGACCAGCACAACCAACATAACCCGAACCAGCATGGCTTCAGAGCCTGTCACAGCTGCTGCACCATTATGACAGAATTACCGAGGCATTGGAGGACGACCAAAACACAGATGTGATTTACATGGATTTTGCAAAGGTGTTTGACAAATGCGATCATGGAGTGATAGCACACAAGATGATGGCCATGGGCATTACGGGAATGGTAGGCAGATGGATTTTCGGATTCCTAACACAGAACACAAAACGTAGCAGTAAACAGAGCAAGATCCAGTACCAGCAAGGTGAAAAGCTCAGTGCCTCAAGGCACTGTCCTGGCACCTCTGCTGTTTCTCATCCTCATAGCAGACATAGATAAAAACACCCGTCACACTTTTGTATCATTTGCAGATGACACTAAAATAAGCATGAAAGTCACTACGGTAGAGGACACTGAAAAATTACAGGAAGGCATAAGCAGGGTTTTCCAGTGGGCTTAGGTATGGAAAGAATGAAGAACTCAAAAGGAACACTATATACAAAACTCAAGAGGGTCACCAAATAGAAAGAAAGGAACATGTAAAAGATCTGAGAATAATGTCAGCTGACCTTTCTTTCGAAGACCATAACAAGATAAGGATCACGACAGCCAGGAAGATGACGGGGTGGGTATTGAGAACTTTCAAAACTAGAGAAATAATGCCGATGATGACTTCAAATCGCTAGTGCTCCCTCATTTAGAATATTGCTCAGTGCTGACGGCCTCGTTCAAAGCAGGAGAAATAGCAGAGCTGGAACAAATACAGAGATCGTTTACGGCTCACACTGAACCAGTAAAGCACCTAAATTACTGGGAACGCCTTTAAGTCTTAAACATGTACTTTTTGTAGCAGAGGAGAGAGAGACACCTGATAATATGTACATGGAAAGTGCTCGAGGGCCTGGTCCCAAATCTGCACACTGTCATAACAACGTACTGGAGTGAGAGATATGGGAGGAAGTGCAAAATAAACCCAGTGAGGAACAGGGGTGCGGTTGGGACAATAAGGGAACACTGTATCAACATTTGGGGTCCCAGACTATTCAACATCTTACCAGAAGATATCAGAAACACGGCTGGAACAGGTGTAAAAGCCTTCAAGATGAAACTGGACAAGTATCTTCACCAGGTGCCAGATCAACCAGGCTGTGATGGATATGTGGGGCAGCAGGCCTCCAGCAGCAACAGCCTGGTTGACCAGGCTAGCACCAGACGAACCTGGCCCATGTCCGGGCTCCGAGAGTTTACCTGGAGAGAATTCCAGGGGTCAACGCCCCTGCGGCCCGGTCTGTGACCAGGCCTCATGTTGGACCAGAGCCTGATCAACCAGGCTGTTACTGCTGGCCGCACGCAGTCCAACGTACGAACCACAGCCTGGCTGGTCAGGTACCGACTTTAGGTGCCTGTCCAGTGCCTGCTTGAAGACAGCCAGGGGTTTGTTGGTAATCCCTCTTATGTATGCTGGGAGGCAGTTGAACAATTTTGGGCCCCTGACACTTATTGTGTTGTCCCTCAACGTGCTAGTGGCACCCCTGCTTTTCATTGGGGGGATGTTACATCGCCTGCCGAGTCTTTTGCTTTCGTAGGGAGTGATTTTCGTGTGTAAGTTTGGTACTAATCCCTCGAGAATTTTCCACGTGTATATAACAATGTATCTCTCCCGCCTGCGTTCTAGGGAGTACAGGTTTAGAAACTTCAAGCATTCCCAGTAATTGAGGTGGTTTATCGCAGTTATGCGTGCCGTGAAGGTTCTCTGCACATTTTCAAGGTCAGCAATTTCACCTGCCTTGAAAGGTGCAGTTAGTGTGCAGCAATATTCCAGCCTAGATGGAACAAGCGATTTGTAAAGTGTCAACATGGGCTTTGCATCCCTGGTTTTGAAGGTTCTCATTATCCATCCTGTCATTTTTCTAGCAGATGCGATTGCTACGGTGTTATGGTCCTTGAAGGTGAGATCCTCTGACATGATCACTCCCAGGTCTTTGACATTAGTTTTTCGCTCTATTGTGTGGTTGGAATTAGTTTTGTAGTCCGATGAGATTTTAATTTCCTCACGTTTTCCGTATCTGAGTAATTGAAATTTCTCATCATTGAACTTCATATTGTTTTCTGCAGCCCATTTAAAGATTTAGTTTATGTCTGCTTGGAGTCTTGCAGTGTCTTCAACGGTGGACACTGTCATGCAGATTCGGGTGTCATCTGCAAAGGAAGACACGGCACTGTGGCTTATATCCCTGTCTATGTCTGATATGAGGACAAGGAACAGGATGGGAGCGAGTACTGTGCCTTGTGGAACAGAGCTTTTCACATTAGCTGCCTCAGACTTTACTCTGTTGACTACTACTCTTTGTGTTCTACTTGTTAGGAAATTATAGATCCATCTACCAACTTTTCCTGTTATTCCTTTATCACGCATTTTGTGTGCTATCACACCATGGTCACACTTGTCAAAGGCTTTTGCAAAGTCTGTGTATATAACATCTGCATTCTGTTTGTCCTCTAGAGCATCCAGGACCTTGTCATAGTGGTCCAGTAGTTGGGACAGACAGGAGCGACCTGCTCTAAACCCATGCTGCCCTGGGTTGTGTAATTGATGTTTATCTAGATGAGTGGCGATCTTGCTTCTTAGAACCCTTTCAAAGATTTTTATGATATGGGACGTTAGCGCTATTGGTCTGTAGTTCTTTGCCATTGCTTTACTGCCGCCTTTGTGGAGTGGGGCTATGTCTGTTGTTTTTAGTAACTGCGGGACGACCCCAGTGTCCATGCTCCCTCTCCATACGATGTTAAAAGCACGTGATATGGGCTTCTTGCAGTTCTTGATGAACACTGAGTTCCATGAGTCGGGGCCTCTAGCGGAGTGCATGGGCATGTCATTTATCGCCTTTTCAAAGTCATGTGGCGTCAGGGTAATGTCAGATAGGCTTGCGTCTACCAGGTTCTGTGGCACTCTCATAAAAAAATAATTTAGGTCTTCAACTTTTAGTCTGGTTAGTGGCTCACTAAAAACTGAGTCATACTAGGACTTTAGTAACTCACTCATTTCCTTGCTGTTATCTGTGTAAGACCCATCTCGTTTTAGTAGGGGCCCAATACTGGATGTTGTTCTCGACTTTGTTTTGGCATAAGAAAAGAAATACTTTGGGTTTCTTTCAATTTCATTTATGGCTTTTAGTTCTTCCCGCGTTTCTTGATTCCTGTAAGATTCCTTTAGTTTTAATTCAATGTTTGCTATTTCTCTGACCAGTGCCTCCCTACGTATTTCAGATATATTGGCCTCTTGTAGCCGCTCTGTTATTCTTTGCCTTCGCCTGTATAGGGAGCGCCTCTCTCTTTCTAGTTTACATCTTCTCCTCCTTTTCCTTAAGGGAATTTGCCTTGAGCAAACCTCAAGTGCCACAGAGTTAGTTTGTTCTAGACATAGGTTAGGATCCGTGATGCTTAGGCTATCTTCCCAGTTTATATCATTTAGGATTTGGTTTACTTGGTACCACCTTATGTTTTTGTTATTGAAGTTGAAATTGGAGAAGGCTCCCTCGCGACTGATCACATTTTGTCGATCTGGGGCCCCCCGCATACATGTCTGGACCTCTATTATGTTGTGATCTGAATATATCGTTTTTTATATGATGACATTTCGTATCAGATCATCATTATTAGTGAAGATGAGGTCCAGTGTATTCTCCAATCTTGTAGGCTCTTTATTATTTGCTGGTTTAAGGTGAATTTGGTGCAGAGATTTAAAAGCTCGTGTTGTGTGCGAGTTTTCATCTGAGCTGCCTCCTGGTGTTATCTCTGCTACCACATTATTTGCTATATTCCTCCATTTTAGGTGACACTCTCGAAACTCTTCAAAGGTATATCAAAATTTTGTAAAGGTAAAAGTATATATATATATATATATATATATATATATATATATATATATATATATATATATATATATATATTATTTTTATTAACACATCGGCCGATTCCCACCAAGGCAGGGTGGCCCAAAAAAGAAAAACTTTCATCATCATTCACTCCATCACTGTCTTGCCAGAGGGTGCTTTACACTACAGTTATAAAACTGCAACATTAACACCCCTCCTTCAGAGTGCAGACACTGTACTTCCCATCTCCAGGACTCAAGTCCGGCCTGCCGGTTTCCCTGAATCCCTTCATAAATGTTACTTTGCTCACACTCCAACAGCACGTCAAGTATTAAAAACCATTTGTCTCCATTCACTCCTATCAAATACGCTCACACATGCTGGCTGGAAGTCCAAGCCCCTCGCACACAAAACCTCCTTTACCCCCTGCCTCCAACCTTTCCTAGGCCGACCCCTACCCCGCCTTCCCTCCACTACAGATTTATACACTCTCGAAGT
>WNWK01008571.1:37500-83492 GCA_009830355.1 Cherax destructor
CTGTCTTTCATAGGCTTGTGTTCTGGCAGTGTCTTTTCCTCCTGCTGAGTAATGTAGGTCCTGTTTGGCATTTTCTTCCAAACAGGTCTGTTTCGTCACAATTAAACACTTGTTGGGGTTTGAATTTTTCAGTGTCTACGTACCCATTAAATTCATTCACAAATTTTTCAGCCACACGTTTTGTCTGAACTGGCTGCCTCACCATGCCTTATCACACTGTGTATACCACTACGCTTCATAAATCTGTCAAACCAGCCTCTGCTGGCCTTAAACTCACTAACATCAGCAATGGTTCCAGACATTTTCTTGACAAGATCTGCGTGCAACTGTGTTGTCTTTTCAATTATAATGGCCTCGGATATACTATCATCTGCTATCTATTTATTGTTTATCCACACCATCAGCAACTTCTCAACCTCTTTCACTGTTTTTGATCTATTTTTGGCAAACATGTTAACACCTTTTGCAACATCAGCTTCCTTGAGTTCTTTACTCTTTGCCAAGATAGAAGTGATAGTAGATTTGTTTTTTCCGTACATCCTGGCAAGCTTCCCCACATGTACGCCACTCTCATATTTTTCTACTATCTCCTTCTTCAGTTCTATGGTGTTCCTCACTTTCTTTACCACAGGGGTGCCACTAGGAAGCTTCTTTGGGCCCATGGTGACTTATTTCACACTCACAATCAATAAACAATCACTAAACACAATGAATTTATTGTGAAATGTTTGGATGAGCACGCAGGGTAATGTTCATTCAAGGGTAAACAACACTAGACTGGCTCACGGCACCTGCGCGGCGAGGCAGTGCGGGCAGGTGGACAAGTCTGGTATGCTGGCCGAAACTCGGGGCAACGGCCGAACGTTGGGGCAAAATTAGGCCAAAAAAAGCGATCGAAACTCGAAGCAGCCGATACTCGGGGTGGCCGAAACTCGGGGTTTCTCTGTATAAGCAACTACGTATTGGCACATAGGTGGGCTAGTGCGAGTATGGGTAGTGGGGAAGGGGTTGAAGAGAAATGATGGGATAGTTTTTAAAATGCAGTGTTAGAATGTGGGGCAGAAGTTTGTCACTATAGGAGGGTGGGTGCATGAGGAAAGTGTTGTTATTGATTAAATACCACTCGTTCTTGGTTACAATAATATATGTACTGGTTGTGGAGGCTAGTACACCAAAAGAGGAGTAGAATGGAATTAGCTCTGAGGCACCCACACCACTATATGTCTTTGGATCACAGTAAAACACCTAGCTATGCTGGGTTCATGATTCTTGTAGGATTTGGTGGTCCTGTGGGTTAGAGTGTCATGTGATTTTCGCTCACCATGAGGTGTGAGTCCTCGGCTAGTCGCTAGTTTATTTTTTATATATATATTATATATATATATATATATATATATATATATATATATATATATATATATATATATTTTTAGGTAGTAGGTTGGTAGACAGCAACCGCCCAGGAGGTACTTCCGTCCTGCCAAGTGAGTGTAAAACGGAAGCCTGTAATTGTTTTACATGATGGTAGGATTGCTGGTGTCTTTTTCTGTCTCATAAACATGCAAGATTTCAGGTACATCTTGCTACTTCTACTACACTTAGGTCACACTACACATTCATGTACAAGCATATATATACACTCCCTCTGGGTTTTCTTCTATTTTCTTACTAGTTCTTGTTCTTATTTCCTCTTATCTCCATGGGGAAGTGGAACAGAAATCTTCCTCCGTAAGCCATGCATGTCGTAAGGCGACTAAAATGCCGGGAGCAAGGGGCTAGTAACCCCTTCTCCTGTATATATTACTAAATGTAAAAGGAGAAACTTTCGTTTTCCTTTTCGGCCACCGCTTCAGTGGGAAACGGCCGACGTGTTAGAAAAAAAAAAGAATAATATATATATATATATATATATATATATATATATATATATATATATATATATATATATATATATATATATATATATATTATTATGTAACCACGAACGAGTGGCATTTAATCAATAAGAACACTGCGATTAGCCGAGGACTCGAACCCGTGTTGTTTTAGCCCCCTCATGGTGAACGAAAATTCACGATGCTCTGGTCTCGTGGGTTAGAGCACTCTGGTCCCGTGGGTTAAAGCATCGTGAATTTTCGTTCACCATGAGGCAGGCTAAAACGACACGGGTTCGAGTCCTCGGCTAATTGCAGTGTTCTTATTGATATATACTGTGGTACCTCGGTATACATCCTTAATCCATTCCAGGACCTTGGACTTATACATAAGAACATAAGAGCATAAGAAAGAAGGAACACTGCAGCAGGCCTGCTGGCCCATGTGAGGCAGGTCAAATTCTCCCACCGGCTTAATTTAAGCCAATGCCTTAACCTAGTCAGGTCAGTCACACTCACTTAAGGGAGGAGCACGGCATCTGACTTAGTAGCACAAGCTAGTCAGGTCCAACTCACACCCACGCATGTATTTATCCAACCTATTTTTAAAACTACACGTCTTACCTTCTGTGACGGTACTCGGGAGTTTGTTCCACTCATCCACAACTCTATTCCCAAACCAGTGCTTTCCTATATCCTTCCTGAATCTGAATTTTTCCAATTTAAAACCATTGCTGCGAGTCCTGTCAATACTAGATATTTTTAGCACGCTATTTACATCCCCTTTATTAATTCCTGTTTTCCATTTATACACCTCAATCATATCCCCCCTAATTCTACGCCTTTCTAGAGAGTGCAGATTCAGGGCTCTCAGTCTATCCTCATAGGGAAGATTTCTGATACATGGGATCAACTTTGTCATCCTCCTTTGTACGTTCTCCAGTGCATTTATATCCATTCTGTAATACGGTGACCAAAACTGTGCAGCATAATCTAAATGAGGCCTAACCAAAGATAAATAGAGTTGAAGAACAACCTGAGGACTTCTATTATTTATACTTCTTGATATGAAGCCAAGGATTCTGTTAGCTCTATTGCGAACACTTATGTACTGTTGTCTTGGTTTCAGATTACTGCTAACCAGAACTCCTAAATCCTTTTCGCAATCCGTAATATTAAGATCTACATTATTTAGTTTATATGTGGCATGGTTATTTTCCTGTCCAACATTTAGAACTTTGCATTTGTCCACATTAAACTGCATCTGCCACTTCTCCGACCACTGCACCAGTCTATTCAAATCCTTCTGGAATGCTCTAATGTCCTCATTTGAATGAATTGGACGGCCTATTTTGGTGTCATCAGCAAATTTGCTTATGTTGCTATTTATTCCCTTGTCTATGTTGTTTTATGTAAATTGTGAACAACAAGGGGACCAACACTGACCCCTGTGGAACACCGCTCGTGACGTGCCCCCATTCTGATTTCTCCCCATTTATGCAAACTCTCTGCTGCCTATTTGTCAACCATGCCTCTACCCAGGAAAAAAATTCTCCTCTTATTCCGTGTGCCTTAAGTTTCCTCAATAGACTCTGATGTGGAACTCTGTTGAAAGCCTTACTGAAGTCCATATATACAATATCATATTCAATACCATGATCTACCTCCTCAAATACCTTAGTGAAGAAAGTTAGCTAATTCGTAAGACAGGAACTCCCCTTTGTAAAACCGTGCTAAGATTCATTAATCAATTTATGCTTTTCAAGATGGCTACGAATTGCTTTGGCAATTATTAATTCCATAAATTTTCCAACTACATATGGTGGTAAGGCTTATTGGTCTATAGTTCGAAACTAAGGAGTAAATAGGTATTACATTTGCCATTTTCCACTTGTCTGGCACTATGCCAGTTTGTAATGATATATTGAAAAGATTAGCCAAAGGTATGCTATGTTCCTCTTTACATTCCTTTAAAACCCTCGCAAACAGTTCATCAGGGTCTGGGGATCTGTTAGGTTTTAATTTCTCTATTTGTCTGAGAACCATGTCACTAGTTACTCCAATAGTGCATAGTTTATTATCGTCCTGTTCTACATAATTTATTATTTCTAGAATTTCGCTAGAATCTTCCTGAGTAAAAACTGAGAGGAAGTAGGTATTGAAAAGTTCACACATTTCCTTATCACTGTCAGTGATCTGACCTGAATCACTCTTAAGTGGGTCTATCTTGTCCCTAATCTTACTTCTGTATACCTGAAAGAACCCTTTTGGGTTAGTCTTCGAATCCCTTGCGACTTTAGCCTCATAATCCCTTTTTGCTTTTTTTATTCCTTTTATTTATATCTCTCTTTAATTGAATATATTGATTTCTTAACTGCCCATCCCCTCTTTTGATACGCCTATATGTGCCTCTCTTTTGACCAATGAGATGTTTTAATCTATTGTTTATCCATTTGGAATGATTTTTGTTAGATCTAATTTCCCTACTCGGAACAAAAGTTGTCTGGGCAGCTAGCACAATGCATTGAAACACGTCATACTGGCAACCAACACCACCTACCTGACCCATAGTCAGGTCATCCCAATTTAGCCCACCCAGGTAATTTCTCAGTCCCATGAAGTCGGCCAAGCGAAAATGTGGGACAGAGACTTGATTGCAGTTATCTGGGTAATTCCATTATATATTGAAACTAAGCGATTTGTAATCGCTTTCCCCAAGATCATCATCAACCCAAGATTATTAACTAGTGATTCTTTGTTGGCAAGAACCAAGTCAAGCAGGTTGTTTCCTCTAGTTGGTTCTGTCACAAACTGTTTTAAAAAGCAATCCTGAACCGTATCAAGAAAATCATTAGACTCAAGATTTCCTGTCACATTGTTCCAATCAATTTGTCTAAAGTTAAAATCTACCATTAACACAACATTTTCATATCTAGACGCCTTATGAATTTCGTCCCATAGCAGCCTACCGCACTCCCTATCAAGGTTTAGGGGCCTATAAATCACACCAAAAATTAATTTTTCACGACCTTCGAGAAACTGTAGCCAAACAGATTCCGTGTCCGATGTTTCTAATCTTATATCTTGTCTAACACAACAATTTAAATTATCTCTGACATACATCGCCACTCCACCACCCTTCCTGGTGACCCTATCAGTGTGGAATAGTTTATAACCCTTCATGTTACATTCAGAAGGCATTTCTCTATCTTTCAAGTTGAACCCAGTCTCTGTTATAGCAATAATATCTATATTACCTGGACTTGCAAGTAATCTTAGCTCGTCTATTTCCTACCATTTGTATTGTAAACCTTAAGGGAGCTAGTCACTCGTTGCCCTCTACTATCTCTCTTTGTTTGTTGAGCAATTGCTTTGCCTTTACTAGCAACTTTATTTTGAATATTGTCTTTTAAACATATCCCTGGGGTATCCTGGTCATATCTGCTGATTTCAATCCTAGTACTGCAACCTGATTGCTTTCCACAAACACCCATACCTCTATAATACATCAGTTTAAATTCCTAGACAAGTCATAAATAATCCCCTCAATGTAACTGGCTAATGCAACCACTCCAACCCCAGAGAGATGAACCCCGTCCCTTGCATACATATCATGTTTGCCATAGAATTTGTCCCAGTTATCAATGAATGGGATTGCAAGTTCCTTCCAGTACCTCTCTAGCCAGCAATTTATACCAATTGCCCTAGACATCATTAATTGCCCACTCCCCTTCTAGGCAAGATGCTACATGTGATTGGGATCCCTTCCTTAGACCTGACTACTTCTATGGCTGACCTGTACTTATCCAGCATATCCTGTCTCCTGCACTTCCCGATGTCATTTCCACCAGCACTAAGACAGATAATGGGCTTGTTCTCATGACATGACATAATATTATCCAACCTGCTGACTATGTCACCAACACCAGCTCCTGGGAGACACACTCTCTGTCTGGCCTTCCTATCTCTGTTACAAAAAGCACGGTCCATATATCTTACCTGAAATCTCCCACAATTAGAATATTCTTACCTTGATTAGCAGGGAGTCAGTAGTACGCTTAACCTCACTAACCACTGAAGTACACTCGTCCTGGAGAACAGAGAATCGATTTCCTACCTTCACATCTTCACTATTAACCTTCCTTATCTTTCTTCTTCCTGAATTGTGAACCACTTGCCACTTAAAGTGGCTGCAACTCTTTAACTCACTGCTGGTATCCTTTTCCTCCTTACCAGCACCAACCATCTCACAATCACTCCTAAACCCATCTAGGCGAATCTTCAGCCTTCTATTTTCCTCTTGAAGAAGTAGATCCTCCTTCTTCAATACTTTAACCTGAGATTCCAAGACACTACAGCAAGCCATGGTCTCGGTAACACCCCCACACTAATTCCCAGACAGCTTAGGACAGTGACCTCACAGGACGTATACCAAACGAATTTTCCCATAAGAAATATAGGAAAAACGATTAATCCGTTCCCATGAAAAAAATCCTATTGTTATTGGCATATTATACATTGATGGGGTTGTATAAAATAATTTAAACACTGCTTAATTAATACTAAAATATGTAATTTAAACACTGCTTAATACTAAAATATGTAATTTAAACACTGCTTAATATTAAAATATGTAATTTAAACACTGCTTAATACTAAAATACATACATAAATACAAAGGAATTTGATGAAATAAATGCAAATTTAACCTCACTTTACTTTGCTGAAAAGAGTCGAGTTCCTACTAGGTAGTGCTGAGAAGGGAGGAGGAGGAAATGTTATTGTTTGGAAGAAGAGACCCCTTCTCTTTTTTGTCTCTTTTCCCTATTTGGACCTGGTTGAAGCTCACCAGGTTTGACTTTTACTAAAAATCTGTCCAAAGAACTTTGCTTCTGCCTTCTCCTCAGAATGTTGTGGAAATGTGACATTGACTGGTCATTCCAGACAATGCTATTACGGCTTGTTTGGGCTTTGTTGGGGTGGTACTTCTCTGCAAAGTTTTTGACGTCCATCCATTTGGCAAAGATTTCTTTGATTAATGAAGTAGGAGCTTCCTCTATCTCCTCTTCCGAGCCTGAAGAGAGTGCATCCATCTTAGTCTTGTGCTCCTTCTCAAGTTCCTGCAGCTTCTCAGTGGTCAGCTCTTCCCTGTGCCCCTCCACTAACTCCTCCATATCACCATCACTCACATCCAGACCCATGGACCTGCCCAGAGAGAAAATATCCTACACTATAGACACAGCCTCAAAGCCCTCAAAGTCCCTTTCAGCCACTGCTTCTGGCCACAAATTCCTCCAAGCAGAGTTCATTGTTCTGTATGAAAGTTCCTGCCAGGCTTTGTCAATGAGAGTTATGCATTTTGACCCATACAAGTTCTAGCACGCGAGTAGTATTCCAAAGGTCGTATATAAAAAAAAAATTTGCGCGTCCTAACAGGACGTATACCAAGTTGGACTTATTCCAAAGCGGACGTATACTGAGATACCACTGTTTTTTTATATATATATATATATATATATATATATATATATATATATATATATATATATTTTCTTTCTTTCAACACGTCGGCAGTTTCCCACTGAGGCGGGTGGCCCAAAAGGAAAAACGAAAGTTTCTCCTTTTACATTTAGTAATATATACAGGAGAAGGGGTTACTAGCCCCTTGCTCCCGGCATTTTAGTCTCCTCTTACGACACGCATGGCTTACGGAGGAAGAATTCTATTCCACTTCCCCATGGAGAATATATATATATATGTATGTATATATATATATATATATATATATATATATATATATATATATATATATATATATATATATATATATATATATATATACGTATATATATATTTTACCTACCTCCAGGACTCAAGTCTGGCTAACTTGTTTTCCTGAATCCCTTCATAAATGTTACCTTGTCTGCAATCCAACAGCATGTCAAGTCATAAAACCCGTCTGCCTCCACTCCTATGTAGCATGCTCATACACACTTGGTGGAAGTCTAAGTCCCTCACACACAATATCTTTACCCCCTCCTTCCAATCTTTCTTAAGACGATCCTCATCCCGCCTTCCCTCCACTACCGATTTATATGCCTTTCACTTTAACTTATTTTGTTCCATCTTCTCTAAACGTCTGAACCACCTCAACAGCCCTCTGGATAGTAACCTCACACCTCCTAATTTCCAAGCTACGAATTCTCTGCTTAATATACACACCACACATTGCCCTCAGAAACAATATCTCCACTGCCTCCAGCTTTCTCCTTGCTGCAACATTCACATCCCATGCTTCACACCAATATAAGAGCATTGGCATCACAATACTTGCATTCTCCTTTTTTGCTTCCATGGATAATGTTCTTTGTCTCCACAGATGCCTTAGTGCACCATTCACCTTTTTACCCTTGCTAATTTTCTGGTTCACTTTGTCTTTCACAGACCCAACTGCTGACAAGTCCACTCCCGAATATCTGAACATATTCATTTCCTCCATACTCCCTCCCTCCAATCTGATATCCAATTTTTCATTATCTAATTATTTTTGTTACCCTCATTACCTTGTTCTTTCCAGTGTTCATTCTTAACTTCCTTCTTTTACATACCTTCCCAAATTTGTCCACCAACTTTTTTACAACTTTTCTTCACACTTCCAAAAGCACAGTGTCAGCAGCAAACAGCAACTGTGACAACTGCCACTTTGTGTTCGTTTCTTTATCTTCCAATCCCACACCTCTCCTCAACACCCTAGCATTCACTTCTCTTACAACCCCATCTATAAATGTATTAGATATCACGCATCCATGTCTAAGACCTCACTATCCTCGTAAAATCTCTTATATATACAGTGGAACCTCGGTACTCGAACTTAATTCGTTCCAGAAAGTTTTTCGAGTGCCAATCTGTTCGAGAACCGAACGAATTTTTCCCATAAGGAATAATGTAAATTTGATTAATCTGTTTCAGACCCCCAAAAATACACTTACAGCGACTTTGCGGTGTATTATCGTATGGTATTTATGATTGCATTCTCGTTCTCTTGGTCTCATTTGATAGAATGAAAGATATATTAGAGAAATAGAGATGATTTTGAATGGTTTACAGAATAAAAGTACTTTGAAATTGAGCTCAAAGTAGCGGAAATGCTCGATTTTTGCTGATGTTCAAGAGTAAACAAATCACGTCACTCGTCCAATACACGTCAACTGGTGGGTCTAATATGCTTTCACAAATGTGCTGATATTATTTATACCATTTTTTCAATAATGCAGTAATCTGCATAAGAGTAAATCTTCTATTTTTTGTGTGAATAAAAATTCAGAATGGAAAGCAAGCATAATATAAGAGGAGCCCGAAGTGGGAGGAGCTATAGGAGAGAGAGGGAGGGGCCAGCAGAAGGAGCATTCAGTATCTGATGAATTGTCTTGATAGCCGAATACTAGCAGTGGCGCCAATACAATGTTGTGTAATTATGCCAATTTATCTATCACATTTATTCCAACTTGATATCAGAAACACGATAGATAACCTAAAAGCACAGTAAAGATGCCGAAATTAATAAAAGGCATATTATATGCAGAGGCAGAGGCAGTGTTTACATCAGGGCAAACACTAACCAATTTTCTGTTTGGTTGACTGTTATCACTAATCTTATTTATGCAAATAATATAAAAAAAAAACACCGAAAAATGCTAAGAAACACGAAATAGTTGACAGTGAAGTTCAGCAGAGTTTTGGACTGAGAGACAGCTGCTGGGAGACTGACGCACATGTTGTGGCAGGTCGTGTTTGTTTGGTCGAGTGCCGAACAAACGGTCGACTACCGAGCGATTTTTTTTTACTGAACAAAGTGTTTTGAGTACCAAATTGTTCGAGTACAGAGCTGTTCGAGACAATGCAAGGCAATGCAAAATAATCGCAGACAGGCGATCTTAACAATGCAAGATTTCCACCCCTGTGGAATATATATATATATATATATATATATATATATATATATATATATATATATATATATATATATATATATATATATATATATATATATATATATACATATATATATTCACTACACAAAGGGGGCAGTAAAGCAATAGCAAAGAACTACAGACCGATAGCTCTAACATTCCGTATCATAAATGCCTGTCCCAACTACTGGACCACTATGACAAGGTCCTGGATGCTCTAGAAGACAAACAAAGCCCAGATGTAGTATACACAGACTTTGCAAAAGCCTTCTACAAATGTGACCACAGTGTAATAGCACACAAAATGCGTGATAAAGGAATTACAGGAAAAGTTGGTAGATGGATCTATAATTTCCTAACAAATAGAACACAAAGAGTAGTAGTAGTCTGAGGCGGGTACTGTGAAAAGCTGTGTTCCACAAGGCACAGTACTCGCTCCCATCTTGTTCCTCATCCTCATATCTGACATAGACAGGGATGTAAGCCACAGCAGAGTGTCTTCCTTTGCAGATGACACCCGAATTTGCATGACAGTGTCCACCATTGAAGACACTGCAAGACTCCAGGCGGACATCAACCAAATCTTTAAATGGGCCGCAGAAAACAATATGAAGTTCAATGATGAGAAATTTCAATCACTCCAATATGAAAAACGTGAGGTAATTATAACTATATCGGAGTATAAAACAAATTCCAACCACACAATAGAACGAAAAACTAATGTTAAAGACCTGGGTGTGATAATGTCAGTGGATCTCACCTTCAAAGACCACAACATTGTATCAATCGCATCTGCTAGAAAAATGACATGATGGGTAATGAGAACCTTCAAAACTAGAGATGCCAGGCCCATGATGACACTCTTCAGGTCGCTTGTTCGATCTAGGCTGGAATATTGCTGCACACTAACATCACCTTTCAAGGCAGGTGAAATTACTGACTTAGAATATGTACAGCGAACCTTCAAGGCACACGTAACTGCGATAAAATACCTCAATTACTGGGAACGCTTGAAGTTCCTCAACCTGTACTCCCTAGAACACAGGGGGAGAGATACATGATTATATACACTTGGAAAATCCTAGAGGGATTAGTACTAAACTTGAACACGAAAATCACTCCCTTTGAAAGCAAAAGACTCGGCAGACGATGCAACATCCCCCCACTGAAAAGCAGGGTGCCACTAGCACGATAAGATACAACACAATAAGTGTCAGGGTCCAAGACTGTTCAACTGCCTCCCAGCATATATTAGGGGGATTACTAATAGACCCCTGGCTGTCTTCAAGAAGGCGCTAGACAGGCACCTAAAGTCAGTAACTGACCAGCCGGGCTGTGGTTCGTACGTCGGGTTGCGTGCGACCAACAGTAACAGCCTCGCTGTTCAGACCCTGATCCACCATGAGGCCTGGTCAAAGACCGGGTCGCGGGGGCGTTGACCCCCGAAACCCTCTCCAGGTATACAAGGGCTGGTGGATTAACCCAGAATAATTCAACAAAATCAATAGAGAATTTATGTGTTCTGGATCCTTCGTAATATTTTATGCACTAATAATGTTATAAGCCATTTAAAATAAAGAGGCAAAATTAAAAATACTAATTTTCAAAAGCAAGGCATTCGAAACAAGAGTACAACACGACATTAACCGTGACAAAAGAAGGTATTCCTGTCTGAAGCCTTCAGTAATATATGTCTCTTCTGAGATGATTACCTGTAGGCTACCTGAAGTGGCTTCCAGAGGTCAGCGCCCCTGTGGCTCGGTCCCAGACCAGGCCTATTGGTTCCTTGCTTGATCGATTAGGCCAACGTATGCACCACGGTCTGGCTGACCAGGAACTGATTTGAGGAACCTGTTGAGTATCCTCTTGAAGACGTTGAAGAGTCGTGGTTGCTTTACACTTATTAAGTTCTCTCTCATCGCTCCCCTACTTTCCACTGGAAGTATGTTGCACCAGCTACCATACTTCTTGTGTTCATATGTAGTGATTTAGGTGCTAGATCTGAGACTAATCCATCCAGAAACTTCAGGTCTAAATTAAAATGTCTCTTCCTCCTGAAGTCAAGGGACTTCAGGCACTTCCAGTAATTTAGGTGCTTTATTGAGTTTATATGAGTTGTGAAGATTCTCCATTCATTTTCCAGTTCTATAATTTTTCTGTCTTGAAGGAGTTCAGTTAAAAGGCAGCAATATTCAAGTCTAGAGGGAATGAATGACTTGAGGAGTGTCATCATTGGCTTGGCATCTCTTGCCTTGAAAGTTCTGGCTATCCAGCCCATCATTTCCCTTGTAATTATTATAATGAGATTGTTGTGCTCCTTGAACGTGAAATCTTCTGACATTATCACTCCCAGGTCTCTCACATTGGACTTAAGCTCTTTTACGAGATTTAAGTTTGTCTTTTACTCCCATCTTATATTTATTTTCTCAGTTCTTCGTAATGTAGTAAGTGAAATTTGCCACACTGAACATCATGTTGTCAGTAGCCCACTTGGTTTATATCAGTTTGGAGGTTCACTGTGTCTTCTATAGATAGCACTCTCATGCAGATTCTAGTATCGTCTGCAGAATATCATAGAGTGGTATGGTTTATGTCTCTGTCTATGTCAGCTATGAGAAAGAGAAAAAGAAGTAGGGCGAGTACTGTGCCTTGGGAACACAACTCTTCACTAGAGTAGCCCTTGATTCCACTTTGTTAGGAAGATGAATATTCATCTGCTCACCTTTCAGTTATTTATTTTGCATACATTTTGTACACAATTACCACATACCTAGAGTATACCTGCAGACGGTTTCGGGGGTCAACGCCCCCACGGCGCGGTCTGTAACCAGGCCTCGCGGTGGATCAGGGCCTCATCAACCAGGCTGTTACTGCTGGCCGCACGCAAACCGAACCACAGCCCGGCTGATCAGGCCTGTCCAGTGCCTTCTTGTAAAGAACCATGGGTCTATTGATAATCCCCCTTATGTATCCTGGGAGGCTGTTGAACAGTCTTGGACCCCTGGCACTTACTGTGTCTCTTAGCGTAATCGTGGCACCCCTGCTTTTCATTGGAGGGATGTTGCATCGTCTGCCGAGTCTTTTGCTTTCGTAGGGAGTGATTTTCGAGTGCAAATTTGGGACTAGTCCCTCTAGGATTTTCCATGTGTATATTATCATGCATCTTTCTCGCCTGCATGCCAGGGAATACAAATCAAGGGACTTCAACCATTCCCAGTAATTTAGGTGCTTTATCGTACTTATGCGTGCCATGAAAGTTCTCTGTACATTCTCCAAGTTAGCAATTTCGTATGCTTTAAAAGAGGCCGTTAGAGTATAGCAATATTTCAGCCTAGAGAGAACAAGCACTTTGAAGAGAATCACCATGGGCTTTGCGTCCCTAGTTCTGAAGGTTCTCATTATCTATCTTATCATTTTCTTAGCAGATATGGTAGATACATTGTTGTGATCTTTGAAAGTGAGATCCTCTGACATTATCACTCCCAGGTCCTTCACTTTAGTTTTTCGCTCTATTGTGTGGTTGGAATCTGTTTTATACTCCAATACAGTTTTTATTTCCTCGAGTTTTCCATATCGGGGTTTGTTGTTCCATATCGGTTTGTTGGTAATCCCCCTGATGTATGCTGGGAGGTAGTTGAACAGTCTTGGGCCCCTGACACTTATTTTGACACAATTTTGTCCCAGGATGCGAACCACACCAGTGATGGGTGAACATGGACAGCAGGTGTCTTAAGGAAACATGCCCTAATGTTTTCCAGCCGTACCGGGGACTCGATCTCCGGACCTCAGTGTGTGAGCTGAGTGCACTAGCGATCGAGCTACGGGGATCTTTTCTGTTAGTGTTGATATATGTGGCTCTGGAAAGCCCGTCACTGGCTTTGTTTATAGTCTAGGATGATTCCTATGTGATGGTATATTCTTATAATTTCTTGCTATTTTTTTTCGTTTTAATCGATTTGACATTTCATGAACCTAATGATTTAACCTATCGTGTTTTTTGATAGATTTGTACTCCTGTTGAGTTCAACAACAAATTTAGCTTTGTTGCCCAAACTTTATCATTAGGCAACTCTCTAATTTGTATAAGTCCAAGATGGCCGCTGGTCACAGCTTGAAAATTTTACTTTTGAACGTCTTTTTAGAAAGATGTTTCATACTTCAGGGCCACATTTAACATCTCAGTAGAAAATGAATGTAAAATTGTCCAGAATGAAATTAATTTTATTTATCCAAGGAAATGAATACACATACGATATTATAGTAATTTGTTTGTGAGAAAAAATAATAATGTGTGATATCTGAAACACAATAACATCTTATGGAATGTGGATATCATCAAATAATGACCGTTAACGTAAACTCGCTCATCATGCAGAGCAGCAGGACCAGCAGGACCAGCAGGACCAGCAGGACCAGCAGGACCAGCAGGACCAGCAGGACCATCCACAACATCCTCATAACCTTCACTCTCTGTGTCATTAAACTCACTCTCTATGTCAACACTCTTCTCATCCCCAGACTGAACACCGTTTCTCTAAGTGTACGGATGACAGCAGCTGTCTTCTCCAAAGCAGTTGGAGTATAACGCGCACGAAAGATATTTTTGTGTGACAGCCACAGTTCTTGCCTTGTGCTTCGCACTAATAATGAATTACGTCAGTCAGATCTGGTGGAACTGAGTCACTCTCAGCAATGACAAGACCCGGGACACCATCTTAGATCTCCATCTTAAGTGAGTGATATCACCAGATTCATCAGACAGGGATTGCTGGTCTGTCACTTTCCACAGTATAGCCTGCAAATGGGCCAACAACACCCGCAGAAAGAATTTTGGATGTTGGAGGCAGGGCCATAATTTTGGAATTTTTCCCTTTTGTGAAGAGTGTGAAATGGGCTGATTCCATGAATGTCCTCGGTGGCTGACCGTATAGTGATGAAGGTTTCTGCCCCTCCATAAGATATGCTTGTGTTGCACCCACCTTCCGTAGCATATCAGACAAGCATGGAAAGTCCCAAGCGAGCGAGGTACTGATCTTGCTTTTGGCATGTGGATATGAGGTAGTGTCACACACGCTGAGGGCGTGCATGCCAAGCAGCTGCATTCCCGCTCCTCCCTATACACCCCATAGACTAGTAAGCCAAACACAATTGTGTCGTCGCTAAGGACAAGGATCACGCCCTTGCCAGAAATGGCAGCCTAAAGTACACAGATGATGGTAATGCCTGCCTAATCATGACCAAAGGCACCATCATCCTGAGTCTGCATTGTCACAGTCATTCCTAGATTGAAGGTAGACAACACACTTGCCAGCCTCCGCTGGTTGCTCTTGCTCTTCAAGCCTGCATATCTTCTGGCCAGAGGACTGGTGATTGACAGCTCGTAGTCGATGGGAACTTCACCAGTTGATGGGAACTTCTCAGTCGCATCCTCTCGTAATTCTTGGAAGAGACATCTTGGTACTTGCCAAAGAGAATAATTTTACGAGTTCAACTGGGCAGTGACTCAGATTTAATGGATGTGATTAAATCCGAGGGACTGGTAGAATTGTTGTTGAATATCCACAATGACAATGTCAGCAGCTGTTGGCGAAATCTCTAGTACACCAAGGAGCTTGCTCAATGCTAACTTGTTGCCTTTCCGGAGACGACCATAATCATTAATGAGAAACAGAGGCCCATGCTCAGTCTGTCAGAGCTGATCAATCACCAAGAGTCTTAGAAAAATATCCTTAAGGTCGATGACTGGCTCGACCTTGTTGCTCTTCCAGTGTTTCTTGACAACGTCCATCGTGAATTTCAAAATGGTATACAATACCGACAGGTTTGTAAGTAAGGCACAGGCAACAGTTAGGCATCTTTATTCAGAAACAATTGTTTCAGACTATGGAACAGAACTCTTCTCCAGACTGAGGGACTAACAACCTCAGATCTACGTCTTCAAGGGTGATGGACTGATACATCGTCTTCACATCTCTACTGCTCCTGCCTACTTTCTGTACTCGACTGAAGAAGCCTGCTGTGTAGGCGAAACATTTCGGAATAAAAATGCCTAACTGTGTCCTATGTGTCTTATTTACGAACGTCCAGCGTCTTGATGGGGTTATTGATAGGGTAATAGAGCTAATAAAGAAGCCCAGTGAACTTGCCTCCAATCTTTTCTCCAGTCACAATGGAATCAGCCACATTCACTTCAGCAGGGACAGTCTGGACTGTGACGTGATTGTGCAGATGAGGTCGATGATCCTCTAATGGGTGAGGGGTAGTTGTCTAATTCCGCAGTAATGATACCTCGACCATCTATCAGCACCTAAGATATGCTAGTGCTTCAACTCTTTTTGGTGGATCAGCACAGCAGATGTCCAATGATGGGGAAAACGTCAATCCACTCAGAAACAAGCTCAGCGGACAACATATTGCCCTTGAGAGCTCAGTTGCCGATCACGATGACAGTCTGCTCACCATATTGACCATAAGAAACTGCAGTCCCAAGTATTACTCACTCATAGTGCCGACAGACAAAGGCGCCAGACGCAAAGTCCGCCTTGATCTCAGCATGGAGTGAACACATCTCCAGCAGGTACTGGTGAGAAGGGGTGGATGTCCAAGTGCATATCTTTTAATCTGCGTATATCTTATTAACAGGCAATTTCATAGCTTCATTATCAATCATTGAGGTCTGGTCAGCATGCACAGGGATTGTCCTAAACTCATCATAACAGCGAAGATGATACTGTGCCTCAGTTGCAGCTTAATCATGCACACCATCGCATTGCAGCTTCCCAACCTTACACATAATTATTAGGTTCTACAGGTTTACAAGCTTTAGCAAAAAACATTACATTTTTGAAACTGAACACTTTTTTACTTCGTGTCCCGTGGCCTAGTAGGCAACGCTTTCGCCTCACACACTGAGCGTGTGTTTCCTTACACTTGCTGGGTGTCTATTAATCGACTGGTGTGGGTCGCATCCTGGGGGACAAGACTGAAGGACCCCAACAGAAAAAGACAGACATTCCTCGATGACACACTGATTTTCGTGGGTTATCCTGGGTGCCTAACCCTCCGGGGTTAAAAATCCGAACAAAATCTTATCTTTTATCTTACCTTATTTTGGCAACTGGTAGTTCACCACTATCACGCGAACCATCCTCTACAGATACTTGTTCTCCATGGGAGTTCAGAATAGCCTGTATTCTGTTAAGGGTCTCATAGTCATGTCGCTGTATTGTACACTCAGTCATTGTTTTATTCTGGTAGCTTGTATAGCTGGAGTGGTCCAGACCTGCTGCAGGTTCAGAGAAGACACTACATGAATAATAATAACTGATTTAATGTGCATATACTTGTGTGAAGACCGATAGGAAACAATCCTTACAAATTGAACAATTTCTTAGTCATTATCAGTAAGCTGTCCAGATGTAATTTTAAGTGGACCTAACTTTTCATTAATCCATGTTCGATGCACATAAATAAACTTTCAATTTGTATTTTATTCCATTGCAGCTTTGATGTCATATTCTTGGTTACTGAGAATTAAATATTCAATAACATAGGATCAAGGAATATCTGATCCCATGCTTTAGGCATCATGTCATTTATATTGTACTGAGGTGGAGTGTGACATCTATTTTTGTTGCTGTTGTTATGTCATCTGCTGAATAAACCAGATGTGTATTGCCGTAGCCTTCCCGTAATCGTCATCACGTTGTCACTACGATTACGGTATCCTAGACTTAGCATGTAACCGTAAATAGTTCGTTGAAGCTCAACGAATTATTTACTATTTGAGGCCTGAGCCAAGTTGATGGCGGAAAAGTTAGCTCTAACTAGAACTGGTGATTCAAACCAGGGTGATGGAATCTCCTCATGTAAGGATGGGAGTCCTCTAATCCTTCAACGATCTTCTTGGCGCTTTGGCTGAATTTGCTATAAGCCAGTTTCGCTCATTTTGGGATTACAGAACAGGAAAAGAAGAAAAAATCTTGTTAGTGTCACTCAGCTCAGAAACAGTGCTGGGTAATTTAAGTCTTCAGATTTACTTGGCACTATGGATTACGGCGACTTGGTAGTGTCATTAGGGAGTCATTACATGGCGAAGCCATCGTATCAATGCAGTCTTTTGGCTTTCCAACAAAGGAGGAAAATAGAGGAAGAGTCTTTGCAAAGTTAAATGTATTGACAAAACACTTTAATTTTGGGTCTAATTTTGGGACCCAGTTTGAGCCTAGGAAAGTGAAATATATTTCTCTAACTTACCTGGAGTTTACCTGGAGAGAGTTCCGAGGGTCAACGCCCCCGCGGCCCGGTCTGTGACCAGGCCTCTTGGTGAATCAGAGCCTGATCAACCAGGCTGTTAAAAAAAAAAAAAAAAAACCACACACTCTTACCATATTTTCCTTCTGTTACACACTTCCTCTCTCATGTACATCGTCACTAATGTGCAGGATGTAGCTTTCCAAGAATTCATGAATAGTTGTCTTATTAGGTACATTTATAGAGTCCAGCAACTGGGGTACTGTTTGCCTCAAGAACTGAATTTTAAAAACTACTATGGTGTACTGTCCCATTAGCTGGATTAAGGTTAGGATTTTTGGCTGCAAAATGATCATTAATGCAAGAGCAGGAGCCCTGTGGACCACTGAATGGTGCCCTATACAAGACTTTCCCACACACTCTTCTTGCCCTACACCAAATTATGCAATTGAGATCACCCTTTCCATCAATGCAATTATGAAGCTGTTGTAAAGAAATAGTACAAATACTGTACAAACATCATTCAAAATGCACACACCTGAGGGCCTACTGTATACCAAACTGGGGTGGGGCTCTTCTTGAGGTCGAGTACTCTCTTCTACCACCCCATTTATTTTGAGTAATTGTTTATTAATTTAATAGATGCAGCTCAGTTGAGGATTGCATTATATGGATCACAACATACATACATAATAAACATACACTTCAGAAACTTCAACTTATAATTTTTAATGTGTAAAAATGCTCTAGTAACATAACAATCATCCAGTAAAGGAGTGGGAACTCTGCCTAATAACACATTACACATGTACCAGTATCACATTAAACTCACAAATTACTTCCTAGTTTCAATAAATAAAATCCTTAACACTTTTATACAATCACGTCAGCTTCCGCATATTTATAAAATAAGCCTCCAAGTGTTGAATCCTCTGCACTCAATAGCATTTAAATCTCTAATAAAAAAGACCACTTAGTGAATGGTGATGACGAACTCTTCACGCATGCTAACTCCTGGCTTGCGTATGGTCAAATGACTAGCATGGGTGCCAGTGCCATTTTCAAATATGCTCTCCAAGTCACGAGTACCTAAAGAGGCACTCTGTATAGTAACTTTGGATGGACGTTTCTGAAGTCCAATAACAACAACACGTTCCAACCAAGACCCAGTCTCATAACTGCCACTAGGATCTACCTTCTTTGAGGTCAGTACTCCATCTTCATATGAAAAGGCCAAATATAAGAATTTGCCCTGTCTATATTCAAATGTATGCTCATCATCGATGTACAGAGTTCCCTGAGCTTTCCCATGTGAATCCAAAGCTACCGAGAGAGTATACGGGTCATCACACATTAATGAAGATGCTCGACGTACTCTATCTTTGCGAGGGATTATGCTTCCACCTCTCTGCTAAACTGGAATCTTATCTCTGGGTGCAGATACAGTGGTACTACTTGGGCCATTATAAATGGTTAAATCAAGTACATCATACCAAACTCCTGGTGGGAAATACACAGAAGCTGTGGTTGCCCCTTCTTCCACAACGGGTCTAACAAGAAGAGCTGAGCCAATCAGATGCTCATAATCAACAGCATATGAAGCTTCATCCTCTGGAAAATCTACCCAGATAGGTGTCATTCAAACCTAGTGGCAGAGAATTTATACTTACAGGGTATATCATCAATACAATTTTTTTAGACGAATTTGAACCTAGAAATAGCGTTAGTCAGTAAAAAACAAGAGGTTCAGGAAGTTAGGGCACTGCATACAGGAAAAAAAAAGTAAACATTGTGAGCTCCCACAATGTAAACTGAAGATCTAAAGAGTTTAAGTGCAATTTTGTGTACGAAGAGGAGGCATGAAACAGTTGTGGAGGGAGACATCAAAAGTATTTCTTAATTCTAGTAAGAATGTGCCCAAGGTTAGTGGTGACAGAAAAGTCAATAGGACAACACTACAATCATATCAGTTTAGTAACAAAAGCACAGTTAAGATGGTGTTGGATAACAATTCCACTATCAGTACTTTTGGTGGCTGATAACGAGGCTTCCGTTTCAATATTGCCCAAAGAGTGTGTGATATCATTAAATGTGCACATTAAATCATGTAGTAAGAATTTGAATGCATATGATAATTTGCAGATTAAAGTGTTGGGCAAGGTTGTGTTGGCGATACACCACAATGATGTAGAAGTGTCACAACTATTTTGTGTAGTGAATGATAGCAATTGTAACTTGTGTGGAAAAGATCTCTTGCATAAGGTAAGCATCACTCTATCTCAACTGAATAAGTTTTCTAAAATTAATAAACATAACAGCGTTTAAGAACTGTTCGCGTTTTTTTTTTTATGTAAATTCCAGTAAACCTATTTCAAACATTGTAGCAACAATTTTTTTAGAGATTGATGCCATTCCCAAATTTGTTAAAGCTAGACCTGTTCCTTTTCATCAGAGGAAAATGACTGAAGTAGCTTCAGATAAATTGTTAGCTGGGGGAATTACTGAACCTATCTCTCATACTAATTGGGAATCTCCTATTGTGCTACTTTTAAAAGCTGGCTAAAAAACTGATGATTTGTGGGGATTTTAAATACAGTAGACCGTCGATTAAAATAGTTTCTTTTAAAACGTTTTCTCCATTACACTATTGTCATATTGCGGCATATTTTCGTTTTACACTTCATAAAATTAAATTTAAATGGTTCTGCTTCTCCGTAGGGAAAAAGTTTTAGCGCCGCAAGCTGGACGACGGGGATCTTCCCGTGTAGTGGGCGCTAGGCAGTCTGCCTGTGGGTCAAGCCATTGTCTTTTATGGGGAAGGCCCTAGTTTCCTACCTTGCCACCTCCCTACCAGTACTCCGTATATACACGTCTACTGCAGTACCCAGCATTGTCTGTGAATCGGGTTTGGTCTTTTCATTACCATACATTGCATCTGCCAAGGAACCATGACACCCAGGAGGCATGCAAGTGATGCAGGATGTGGCGAGACAAAGTTAAAATGTTAAAGTCTTGGAGTTATGAAGAAAATCTAGATATTAGATAAGTTTAAATGTGATTGATGGCTGTGTGGTGAACATGACGAGAGCTTATGGCCTTAATGAAGTGTCGGGGGTTCGGTTCGTATGATTAAAAGAGTGAAGCAAATATATGGGCTTGTGCAATGAATAACCCGGGCTGTCATCTGATTTACTGACTTGACTGACCTACTAACTTGATTGATTTACTGAATGACTTGACTGACTTACTGAATGACTGACTTACTGAATGACTGACTTACTGAATGACTGACTTACTGACTGACTTTCTGAATGACTTGACTGACCTGATTTATTGAATGACTGACTTACTGACTGACCTGATTTACTGATTTTCTAAATGACTTGACTGACCTGACTTGACTGATTTACTGAATGACTGATTTACTGAATGACTTGACTGACTGACCTGACTCACTTAACTGGGCTACCATCCACCTCAGCCCAAATGGGCCTCAGCATGCCTCTCTACTCCCTCCTTCATAATCGACAAACACCAGCAACCACAATTTAAGGTAATAAATATTATTTATGCTACATTTGTAGCCTTGAATAACAGAAAAAAACATGCATAACGACAAAGAACAACAACTGCATTATCATTTTTATTTGCGTAAGATTTGAAGACTTAAAAAAAAAGTTTTTTCTTTGGGGGTCCCAGGAACATGACCCTTTTTTTCCCATAAGTTCTTCAGTTCCTTTAACATGGATTCGTCTCAAACTGCATTTTCAGGAACCTAACTACCATATTAATCGACGGTATACTGTATCTGAAGAAGAATATTCACTGTGATTGATATCCATTTCCCAGAATTGAAGAGTTATTGTTATGTGGTGGGTAATGGCAAGATCTTTTCCAAAATAATTTGCAGAATGTTGTTGTGGAAATTTGTCTTTGGACTGCCTCCTTGTAAGCTGCCCCCCTGGCAAGCACTGTTGACACCGACACTCTGAGATTACTCCTCTCAGGCTCACAAGTGGCATATGGTAGATTTCCAAATAACTGTTGCTGCAAGAATTCCCCACCTACATGCAAGCCTAAAAACGGGGTGGACTTACTTAATGGAGAAGAAATGTCTCTTGGTCTTCCAACCTTCCTGTGCCCTAGCCCCTCTGGACTCCCTTTGGTTTGATGACATGCAGTTAGGACTATGCTTCTGCAAGAATTCAAGTGGTATTAGTGTCCTGCCTTAAACTCAGAATTACCCAACTCCAAGGTAGTATATCCTCTAAGCAATATCTAAGCAGTATGGGACACTAGCTTCTAGACTTGTACTTAAGAGGGGACGCTGGTACCTGCTGTTAAGCATCTGACTGCACGAGACCCACAGTTTAACTCACTCGATTTCCCCCCAGGAAACTGGCCAGATACTGAGAGAAAGAAAAGTTATTGTCTTACTATAATGGGTCTGGATGGAGAAAGATATCCACAGTACTTCGGGATGTCTCCTCCGAGTTCCCCAGGTCTGATGTTGGTAGACACGTGGGAATGCTGCGCTGTTCACGGCACTTGTTCACTCGTTGGTGTCTAGTCTGAGAAGAACGCAGGTCGTGCGTTGTGGGACCCACACTGCTTGTCCTTAGCATGGGATTGCCATTTCTCGTTGGCTTATATAACCTAATGTTCGCCTATTGAAGGCCTAAACCTACCTATTTTAAGGTCCTACAGCTACATCATTAATATCTAAAGTTGCCTCAATAATCCTAATATTAGTCACTAACTGTACAAACCTACCTAGACCTTCCTAGGAGAGTAAATCTATCAGTTAATATGTACTATCTTACTACCTTCCCCAACTCGTGAGTGTATGTTGTTTGGGTGGGTGTGTGGGTTCATAAACTTGTATGGCTTACTTACCCTGTAAAACTTGAGCAACCTGATAAAGTTTCCACAGTTGTTACGCCTGGTCATTTTCCACATACTTTGAGCCGATGTCACTTAATATCATATTGCGAACTTCCTTATTAAATGTTAAAATAAGCAAGTCCAACTGTATATTATCTGGGGCCTCACGTGAGTTACCAAATGGAGTCACGTAAATTTATGTACATAGTAAAATTATTTTCTTCTTCTTGTTTTTAGTATATTTGTACAGGAGAAGGGGTTACTAGCCCATTGCTCCCGGCATCTTAGTCGCCTCATACGACACGCATGGCTTACGGAGGAAAGATTCTTTTCCACTTCCCCAGTGCCGGCACTCTGAAGGAGGGGTGTTAATGTTGCAGTTTTATAACTGTAGTGTAAAGCACCCTTCTGGCAAGACAGTGATGGAGTGAATGATGATGAAAGTTTTTCTTTTTCGGGCCACCCTGCCTTGGTGGGAATCGGCCGATGTGTTAATAAAAAAAAAAAAAAAATAGTAAAATTATTTAGGTTAGGTGTAACAGTGCGATATGTGAAGCACTTGGTAACAGCCAGTTTCTGGTTAACACGTTCACCCTCTAAACGTATGTCATGTGACCTACCTTATGCTAGGTCACCCCTCCCCCACTACTGAGAGTAGCAGCTGATCTACAGCTCAAGGTGCATTACTTGGAAGTCCTCTGTTGTAACAGAGCCGTATTTCCTTAGATCATGCTTAAGGTGCTCTTGGGGGACTTATCTGTATATTACGTCCCATGTCAAATATCTGATATATTCACTTGTGTTCTGAAAATCTCTGGGTGATAACTTGTAACTTTATTCTGTGATTGGAACTGAAACCTTGAGGTCCTGTACATAGTTCTCTGTAAATAATTGCGCACTCTTAAGATACGAGAGAAAAGCTAATACAGTAGACCATCGTTTAACATAGTTTTGTTTTGCACATTATGGGTATAGCACGATTGAAGAATTGCGACATATTTTTGTTTAACACGTAAAATTAATTTAACAAGGTTACGGGAGGGAAAACGAGGTCGCCTAGTTACACCATTGAGTCAACGAGGGAGACCAACCGCCATCCCTGCCACCTCCACCCAACCATCATCCTGACTTGACTGAATAACTTACTGACTTGATTGACTTACTGACTTGACTGAATGACCTACTGACTTGACTGAATGACTTACTGACTTGACTGAATGATCTACTGACTTGACTGAATGACTTACTGACTTGACTGAATGACTTACTGACTTGACTGAATGACTTACTGACTTGACTGAATGACTGAATGACTTACTGACTTGACTGAATGACTGAATGACTTACTGACTTGACTGAATGACTTACTGACTTGACTGAATGACTTACTGACTCGACTGAATGACCTACTGACTTGACTGAATGACTTACTGACTTGACTGAATGACTTACTGACTTGACTGAATGACTTACTGACTTGACTGAATGACTTACTGACTTGACTGACTGACTTACTGACTTGACTGAATGACTTACTGGTGCAATATTTTTTGTTGTGAGATAAGCCATATGGGTCCAAAGAAGGATAAAGAGATGAAAACAAAAATAAAAGTTGTAAAAAGCATTGTTGAGTTTAAAAAAGAAGTCATTAGAAAGTATGAAGAAGATAGGCTCTGCATGGTTGATATAGCAAAACTTTTTGCTACATCAACCATGCTTTGATATCACGAAAGTGATATCAAAGCAAAGGCCACAAATTATTGAGGAGGTTGAAAAACGCTTGTTGATTTGGATAAACGAAAAACAGTTACACGGTGATAGTGTTTGTGATAAGGCGAGTCAGTTGCATGATGATCTGCAGAAAAAAGGAACAATTGCTGAAACTCAAACCTTCAAGGCTAATAAGGGTTGGTTTGATAATTTTAAGAAAATAAGTGTCATTCATAGTGTGGCTAGGCATGGGGAGGCTGCCAGTCCTGACAAAGGGGCTGTTGAAAAGTATGTTACTGAATTCCAAGAGTATGTAGAGGCTGAGGGATTTGTCCCTCAACAAGTGTTTAATTGTGACGTGACAGGCCTCTTCTGTAAGCAAATGCCCAAGAGGACCTACATAACTGAAGAGGAAAAGTAAATGCCAGGACACAAGCCAATGAAAGACAGTCTCACTCTGTTACTGTGTGGGGACTTAAAATTGAAGCCCTTACTTGGTTATCATTCCGAAAATCCACGAGTTTTTAAGAACAATGTTATGAAAAAAATTAAAAACAAATTGGCTGTAATGTGAAGGGCCATCATGAAAGCTTGGATAACAAGACAATTTTTTATTGAATGAGTTCATGAGGTCTTTGCTCTCACTGTCAAAAAATACCTCATTAAAAAACAATTGCCACTCAGGGCTCTTTTACTTATGGATAATGCTCTTGCTCACCCTCTAAGCTTGGAAAATGAGTTGCTGGAGGAGTTCAGTTTTATAACTGTGAAGCTTTTACCTCCTACCACTCCTCTTATCCAGCCCATGGACCACCAGGTCATTTCTAACTTCAAGAAACTACACCAAAGCACTTTTTGAAAGGTGTTTTGAAATCACTTCAGAAGTAAATAAAACCCCCAAGGAGTTCTGGAAGGACCATTTCAGTATCCTCACCTGCTTGAGGCTTATGGACAAAGCCTGGGGGAATGTGTCTTGCTGGACCGTGCAGTCAGCGTGGTTGAAATTGTGGCCTGACTTTGTGGCAGCCAGGGATTTTGAAGACTTTAAAGATGAGCCTGAGCAGGTGGAGGATATTGTGTCTGTGGCAGTGGCGGCTGGACGCGGTGTTTGGGTATTGTGCACATGCGCACATGTCCGAGATAAGACGCTGCACGCTAGGTAGAGAGAGCTAAAAATGAGGATTATAAGAAATGGTTATAACTTTGACCACAATTTTTAAAGGGGTGGACCAGTAAGTCAGCGGAAGGCCTCGGTCAGATGACCCGAAGCTCCAATGGTGAGTCATCATCTGACTATAACCCGTGTCAGGAAACATTGTTTCCTGATGAACCTTACCTAACCTAACCTAGAGACAGCACTGTCGCTGACGCAGTGCCGACCCTGTTGTGCAAGTGTAAGGTAGTGTTTCTTTTTGACTCAGCGACGTGTGTTGTGCTTAAAAACCATGTTTTTTAATGTGATAAAGTGTAGAATTAGATGCTTATCATCCTTCAAGCTATTTTATTTAATTCATAGTTTTTTTTTGTTCTTTTATTTTACAGATAATTTAAATAATTTAATCATGGCCTCCTTGCATCCCCAAGAAATAAGTTCTGTTTACCTGGAGTTTACCTGGAGAGAGTTCCGGGGGTCAACGCCCCCGCGGCCCGGTCTGTGACCAGGTCTCATATGTGACTGTAAGTGAACTTCAACAGCTTAAGTTTTCACAGCTCTATGAGAAAGTTAGTTAAGAAAAGAAGTCGTTCAACACCTGATATTCAAATATCTCAGCCAGGAATAAGCAACAACAAGAAGTATATTCGTAGCTTTAATTCTAAATGATACCAACGGAAAAGTTGGTTTTGTGGCTGTGAAGTAAAAAATGCATTGTTTTGTTTCTGGTGTTTGTTGTTTGGAGGTGATGTAACGTGGACACAAGACGGTTTTAGAAATATAAACAAAATGGAAGAAAAAACTGAAAAAAAACATGAGAGGTCAAAGAAGCGTTGAAAATGTGGTTTCAGTGTCACATTTAGGAAACGTAAATATTAAGGAGAAACTAAGTGAGGCATACAGACTTTCAATCAATGAACATAACATAAAGGTTAAAAAGAACCGTGAAAATTTATCCAAAATCATAGACTGTATTTTCTTTGGTGGGAACTTTGAAACTCCCTTACGTGGACATGATGAAAAAGATGATTCAGTAAATCCAGGGGTATTTAGAGGATTAATAAATTTTGCATCTAAATTAGATCCAGATTTGAAGAATCACTTAGAAACCAGTACGGTCTTCAAAGGTGTTTCTAAGACCATTCAGAACGAGATGCTTGACTGCCTTCTACAAATATACCATGAGGAGATAACGACAGAAATTAGAGAAGCTTCCTTTGTAGCTGTCATGGCTGATGACACAACACATGTTTCGGAATACACTCAAATGATCATTGTTCTACGGTACGTGTTGAATGGAGAAATATTTGAGCGTTTTTAGGAATTCTTTATTCCAGAAAATCAAACTGCAGATGACATATCAAAACGTATTCTAGAAATGGACAAAAACTGATAGCTCAGACATTTGATGGTGTAAATGTCATGAAAGGCAAAAAAGCAGGAGTTCAAGTATAGTTTATAGTAATGCACTTTCATTCATTGTTATGCACATCAACTTAATTTAATATTCCACGTCCATCATCTACAAGGTGCAACTTTAACAAACGGACCGTAAACAGAGTTCATGAAAATTTGCAAGCTTTAAAATGCTGCCTTACTGAAATTCAGTCAGCATCAAATGCAAATCAAACCATTACAGAAGCAACAGGAATTTTAAAATACCTGAATGATGATAATTTCATGTTTTGGTTAGAGCTTTTTCATCAGATTATGCCTCATGTTGAAGTAATTTACAACCAAATGCAATCTTGAGAAATTAGTGTGTTTAAAGTCAGTGAATATATAACAGATATCAAAACTGCTATTTTAGAAATAAGAAACTGGAAGTACTGTGAGAATCCTTCAAAGACACTCATGGCAGAAGCTAAGGAAGTGTGTGAGTGTATATGTGTTGATATAATGGACAGATATTCTTTCACTAAACACTTAGTAGCTGTTAAATTGTTTAACAAGAAAAGCTTCACTAGTTTTAAGAATAAACTACCTACAATCTGACCACTGAAGTATATCCCATTATTGACAAAGAAAACCTGGAAACTGAACTAAAAGTATTCTATTGTAGATCTGATATGCATGAATATTGCAAATTAATTGAGCTGCTGAAATTTATCTTAGAAAATAATCTAGATGATGTTCTTAGTGAAATTACGAAACTGATAAAAATCCTCTTGACAATTTCCATGACATCAGAGCCAGAACGCTGCCATGACTTCAGAGCCAGAATGCTGCCATGACAACATCAGAGCCAGAACGCTGCCATGACAACATCAGAGCCAGAACGCTGCCATGACATCAGAGCCAGAACGCTGCTTTTCAACACTGAAAACAATAAAAACTTTCCTAAGGATCACTATGAATCCTGAAAGACTAAACACACTTGCAGTGCTTCAATGGAGAACAATTTCCTCAACAGTCATCAAGAGATCAAGGAGAAAATTATTAATCTTTTCGCAAAAAGTAGAACAAGAAGAATGAATTTCGTTTTTAAATGAATGGATCAAGCTTGAACTGTAACAATTTAGGTAAGTAAAAAATATTATTTTGTTTATGATTTTATGAAGCTTATGTATAATTTTTTTATATGCTTGTTTCGTTTTACACAATATTAAAACAATGGCTAAACATTTTCTGAAGCAGCACCTCCACTAATTTTGGCTACGAGCCGCCACTGGTCTGAGGGAAGACCTTGGGCCTAGAGGTGACTGAAGATAATGTGGAAGAGTTGGTGGAGGAGCATAGAACTGAACTCACCACAGAACTTGTAGACCTTCTGAAAGAGCAGCAACAAATTGCAGCAGAGGATCTGTCATCAGAGGAAGTGGAGGGAAGAGATGATGTGCCATTGCACTTTTCATTGAAATGGGTGCTAAATGGTGTGAAGTGCAGGAGTTTGCTGAAAAATACCATCCAGACAAAGCAGTGGCCATCCGTCTCTCTAACATGTACAATGACAGTGTAATGTCTCAATTTAGACAAGTGTTAAAATGGAGTCTGAAACAAACCTCAATTGACAGGTTTTTAGTGAGACAAAGAACGAGTGAGCCAGAACAAAATGTTAGTGGTGAAAAGAGACAAAGAAGAGAAACAACACCAGAAGGACAGTTATCTGACATATTAATAGAAGGTGACTCTTCTTCTGCTTCCAGTATGCCATTAGCTCTCCTCTGATAGGTAAGAGGCAGTTAAATTTTAATTTACTGTACAATATTTCAGTTAAAGTTTCTTTTAGTATTCATTTTCACAGTTTTATGTAGTAGTTAGTACATTTTTAATAAATTATTATATTGTCATTTGGGGTCTGGAACGGATTAATTCTGTTTACGTTATTCTTTATGGAAAAAAATGCTTTGGTTGTCATTCATTTTGGTTGTCGAATCGACATCTGGAATAAAGTAAATTCGACAACTGAGGTTTCACTGTATTTTGTCACATTCTATTACCTAGAATGGGGCTCATGCAAGGTATTGAAATCTGTCAGCCTGAGCTGGGAGACTTCAGTAGGGCTATGACGATATCTTCAGATATTCTAGCAAGGGTTCATTAGCTATGGGAGCTTCAAAGGTTTCATTCCAGCATAGCTGGAGTTACTGTTATGGATGTCGGTATCACTATCTTTGAAAAACTGTCTGCTGGCCCTTATTTAAGGGTAGCCCTGCTTACTCATGAGCGCATGAAAATGATAAATCTGAGGAGCAGCCAAACCTGATGGGCAGAGGGAAGTGCAGGAGGTGACTTGCACTATCTAGATATGATGATAAATTGTCTAAAGAATTAATTGGATGACGAGTGTGAAAGAAAATATTAAACTTCCTTTGGTAGGAAACTGAGGGAATGTACAGTAAGGTACGAAGGAGGTTGTGTAGCAGACAAAGGACTATTATGGCTGAATGAAGGGCTCTAAAACTGGAGGAGTGTTATGTTGTTTTCCCTTTTACTTTGATGTTAGCATGGTTCTTACTACATGTTCTAGTGTGGGGGTAGCGTACATAATGCCTTAGTCTAGGGTAATACTTACATTCATGATTAGCTGTGCTGTCTCTGAAATATTTCACCAGTCCTCTCAATAGGTTATTTAAACCACTATTACAAAAATAGTAATATATATATATATTCAGAGCGATATATACAGAATATACAGGTTAGGAATTCTCTTATTCTTAGTATAAACATGAACTCCTAGCTGTCCTGGCAGCCACATGGTCCACCTGCCACAATTAATACCCCTTTCCTCAACATGACCTTAACCCCAGTGTTTTTGCACACTGCAGCCACACAGGGTATGGTGGTTACATCACTTTAAAGCATAACTCTTATCTCTGGCACACCATCCTTCCCAGAAAAAAAATAAGAAGGACACAGCAGTCCTACCAGCTTGAAGCCATTCAGGTGAGAGGGAGGGGGGGCCAAGCTAGGCTCCTCCCACCCAAAACAAACAAAAGAAAGACTGTCGCCTTGCACCATTCCACATGCACCCACAATAATTTGTTTTTCTCATACACTTTATTTACTTTTACAAAGAGAAATACAACTTTATAAACTACTTATTTAAATGTATGTGTGTGTGTATAGTACAACCTATTTATATTGAGAAAACAGGCTTGACCCAGCTGCCTCTGTCATAAGAGTGATCTGCTCTTAAAACAATTAGCATCTGTGAACCCATCAATTCAATATAATTAGGTATTCCAGAGTAACTGTTACTTAAATACATCAATACATGTTGGGTCCTATAGCCCCATAACACCCCAACCTCCAGACAAAGTCTCACAAAAGCTAGCCATGTCCCTCAGGATACGGCTAGTAAAAAAAAAAGAATTGCTTTAGCCTGAAGGTGGTAGCAAGACTACTAGAAGTTTTACATATTACCCAGCACCATAATTACTTTTCACTTTACTGTTATTTACAACAAGGTGACATATTGCATGGCAATCTACAAATATTCATGGCTTCACTGAACCTTCCCAGATTATACATGCAATTCCGCCCCATACCATACAAAACCATGAATGGAACAATACTGGAACAGATTGCAGAGGTTTTTAGAAAAGCATTTTAACCATACACACATACTACCTTAGTGGTTTCTAAGCATAACACATATTACAATGCAAGGACTGCACACAATGCCCACTGTGAAAGCCAGCACCGACAATCCTGTGCCTTCGCTGCGGTAATCCAGCAAGCAACTGGTATTCCAGGATGGCATCTTCCTGATCAGGAGATGAGAGTAGAGCCAAACCCAGAGCAGTCAGGTATACACCAGGCAGGAACTTCAAAAAACATGTCAAGGCATCTCTCACGTGGTGGCTGAACCAAACAGTGAGACTTACGAGTCCAGTCAACACTCATGATCCTTAACATGGTCAGGAACTTAAGCCCATCTTCCGAGGTCCCACTCCACACAGATCCTCCAACCTTATAAAGAGGAAACTGACACAGAACATGGAGGGGTCCAAGGGACCACAAAGGCAAATCCGTTGGACCGTTTCGTACATAGAGCACACCAAGACACACATATACCACATACCTTCCTGGACTTCTCACGTCACCGAAGGTTGTCAACCTCTGCCTCAACTCACAAATACATATACACTGACTCTCATCACTTTTTTGTCTCCGTCTTGTCTCCTTCACAGTCGGATGGCTGGTAGGGAGCACTCAGGCCCACCAGGAGTTCACCACTGTAAAAACAACAAGGTCAGCACAAGACAAACGCTATGTACAAAGCATGCACCATGTATCAACATGAAACATCTAGAGAGAGCATCAGCAACCACATTCTCTGAGCATTTTATAAACATGTATTTGACTTCTAGTTTAAAAGACTGCAAGACAAAGCCCATCTTAAGAGTCTAATTTTGGTCACCATACACAGGAACAGGGTGAAGAGATCCTGAGAAATATACAGATGCTGAATAGACAACCCCCCAGTGAAAAATTTCTTTCCTTTGGCAAAATGGTGACACTTAGTAACAATATTAACAATTCTGCAACCTCTTGCAGTACAAACACAAACACTAAGACATCTCTTTGCACCCAGGTTGTGTACATCAAGTTTACAAAAATACCTTCAAATTCCATCTCACACATAAATTTTAAGTAAACAATGAAACCAATTGGCATTACACACATGGAAATGGTACTGGCACACAGGCCATGGAAATCACATCTTCCTGCCTCATGTTTTACTTTATTTAATATTTTTGCATCTCATTGCATCAGTATCAATCTGTCTAAACCAGTAAACCGTAGTTGTTAAATGTGCCTTGTGGCAGTCAGTGCATATCCCCAAGGTGCCATCTAATTTGGGAACCATGAAGCACAGGGATGCCCACTGACTCTCACTAAGCACTACAAACTGGTATTGAAAGAAATTCACTTCTTCCTCCATATCCCAGTTTTCATACAGATTTTTCACACAAAATAATTGGTGAATTGGCTCATTTGTTTTTCTCATACACCTTATTTACTTTTACAAAGAGAAATACAACTTTATAAACTACTTATTTAAATGTGTGTGTGTGTATAATACAACCTATTTATAATGAGAAAACAGGCTTGACCCAGCTGCCTCTCAGTCATACGAGTGATCTGCTCTTAAAACAATTAGCATCTGTGAACCCATCAATTCAATATAACTGTTACTTAAATACATCAATACATGTTGGATCCTATAGCCCCATAACAAGGAGGAAGTGAAAAAAAATAAAAAAGTTATGGAAAATAGGGCAGCAGCAATGAAGGAGGAGCAGAGAGTGGAATGGAAAAGGAAGGAAAATCATTTGAGGAGAAGTTCTCAGATGATGGGTAGGTGATAAAGGAAACAGCAAGGATAAGACAATCTGAAAGGAAAAGCAGTGTGAGGAAGACAGAAATTCCTGTTGATCTATGGACTCGTGGAGGGTGAAGGGGAGGGGGTTAGAAAGGAAATGGGAGGAGAAAAAACTGTAAGATTGTATCTATCATTGAGTGTATAGGGAAATAGATCAGATAAAAAAAATTTCACAGAGGGGGTACAGTCAAGTGGTGGTAACAGTGACTGACAACTTGCCACCAAGCACCATATAGGAGACTAAGACAGGAATAATAAGAGAACAACACTGCAGTGGATGACACCTTAGCAGCAGAAGCTCATACGGCTAAAGCGAAGTTATTGAGCATGGGTTACTACAGTCACAAAGAAACTGGGAGAATTAAGACCCACCCACATAGGGGACTAGAAGTATGGAGAGCTAGGCAGTTAGGGAATGCTTTTTATATCAGACAACAGAAAAGAGAACTTTGAAGGGATGAGTTTCTAAATACAGTGCAGTGGGAAAGGAAGCTGGAAAGTCATCGAATGAGATGATGAAGTACTAGCTGGGAAGTGCCAGGCGGCAGAGGAGAATTCATACCCAGAAGGGAAGAAAGGAAAAGAAGAGAGGAAAAAGAACGAAGAACACAAGAACTTGGAAAAACTATAGAAAGTGAAGTACAATTGAAAATAGAGAAGGAAGCAAAAGAGCTATAAATAAATTTGCAACGGTAAGGAGAGAGGTTGAGCAACAGTTTTAGAATGACCGCAGCGAAAGCCAAACCCGTGCCAAGACTACCTCTCAGTCACATCAGAAGAAACACCACAGTAAAAGACCAAGTAATTCAACTCAGGAATGAAGAAGATCTCACGAGTAATAATAAAGAAGTCTGTTAAGTGATGAACAGACTATGTAAAGAGGAGTTCTCAGTGGAAACGGGCATTATCCGAGGCCTAGATCAATGGGTAAATTGATGGATACTGGAAAACATATATACAACACGGGACTTTAGATTTATCTTCAATGAATTGCATTTATAAACTTTTGGACCACGACATTAACTTGTTTAAACCTTCCTGAAGTTCACTGGTATCGTCTTCCGAGTATATTATTTTGTCTATTTTTTTTTATGCCGTCAACAAATTTGCTGATGTCACTTGTTATTCCCTCGTCAGGGTCATTCATGAAAATTATGAACATCAGTAGGTCTAATACTGACACTTTTGGAACGCCACTTGTCAGTGGTCCCAACTCTGATTTCGCCCTATTTATGCAGGCTCTCTGTTTCTGTACAATAATAGTATATAATGCCTACAGAATGAAGAATTAAACACATGCGCAACTCCTGGGGATCTTAATTTAAATACATTTTTGCTAACCAATAGCTTCTTTATAAATTCAGTACAGAGGTAAATACCGCTGTGCCTAATTCCTCTTTGCTTCCTATTGATTAGCCATGCCTAAGTTCATGATATAACCTTTCATGAAATCTAAATAAACAATATCCACATCTTTATCATGATTTACTGCCTCAAATGCTTTACTGAAGAGTCATTAAATTTGTGAGGCAGGAATGGCCCTTCTGTTGAATATTTTGAATCAAATTATGCTTATCAAGGTGGCTTCTTATTATAGCGTCTAAAATTGACTCTAGTTACTTGCCCGCAACTGAGATCAGGCTTACTGCACGGTAATTCGATTATAAAGACTTATCTCCAGCTATAAAAATGGGAGTTACATAGCCATCTTCCACATCTCCGACACTACACTTGTATTAAAATGTTAGTGGTTCACTAAGTTACGTCTTGCACTCTTAAAAAACCTTGACAAAAGTTTACAGGTCCCTGTGGACTTATTTTCCTTTAATAGATCAATATTTTAAATTACAATTGACTGTGATATTACATATTTTTCTTTCCTCATGTCCACTATAATGATTAGTTACTGTTATATCCTCCTCGTTGTTTGGAACATGTCCAAAGTTAGTTTTAAGAGGACCTAACTTTTCTCTAATCTTTATTCTATAAATTTGTAAAAAAACTTACTGATATATTCAAGAACCCTTTGCAACTTATTTCATAGTTTTGTTTCACTCTTATTTTTTTTAACTTCTCTTTTAATATGAATAGTATATACATTGGTTCATGAGATGAGGTGGCTCTCTCCTCTACTGATACGCCTGTCATTTTTTTAATCCCTTAGATATTTTATCTCCTGTTGATCCATTTCGGACCATTTCTCTTCTATCGTATTACCATATAATGATAGTTCTCTTCGTTACCTCAGCCAACACATGACAGGTGTTCTTTAAGTCCATACAATGTTGAATGTAATCGATTTGTGATCGCTGGCACCAAGCTCCTCCGTAATCTCCAGATTATTAAAAAAAAAAAAAACTGTCCTGGATTACTTCTAGGAAGTCGTGTAAGTCTAGATTCCGTCAAAGAATTCCAGTCAATTTGACTAAATTAAAAATTCCCTAGAATTACAACGTTATCGTGAAGCGAAGTCTTAACAATTTCCTCCCACATAAGTCTACCTTAGTCCCTATGCAAGTTAGGTAGTCGGTCAATCACATAAAATAAACCTTTTAGGTCCCTGCAGAAATTGTATTCAACCAGACTTTGCATGTGTTTCCTCAGTCTTTATATCCGTTTTAATGCAACAATTCAAGTTTTGTCGAACATATAGCACACTCCTCTTCTTATTATTTCTCTCAACGTAGACCATCTTAAACACTCGAATGTGGCACTCAACAATCACGTCCCGACTCTTGAAATTAAACCTTGCCTCCGTTGTTTCAATAGCATCAATGTTTTCCCCCTCACATGCAACCAGAATTCCTTAACCTTATTTCTAGCACTTCGACTATGTATATAAAATACGTTAAAATAATTTTTCGTTCGTCTTTGCCTGTCCACAATTTCTGTTATTATCTTAAAGTGACGAATGTTATTCTTGAAATTTATGATAGCACAATCTTATTAATTGATACAGTCCAAATGAATACTTCCACACTCCCCTTTTCAACACAAAATACCATACCTCTATTTCTAGTTTAAAGTCCTAACAGTTCCCTCCACTGAGATAACTAATGCCACCACCCCGATCATAGATAAGTAAACCTATCCCTGGCAAACATGTCATATCTGTTGTACAAGCAGTCCCACTTGTCTATGAATGGTATTATAATGTCTTTAGGGTTGGTCTAGTAAGTGTTTGATACCAAATGCTCTGGACAATAATTCATTTCCAATACCCATTCTTGACAAAATGTCACATATTGCAAAGCACCCTCCCTTCTCCCTAATTATAGATATCACTGACCTTTACCTTCTAATCAGGTTCTCACTCCTATACTTGCTAATATCATTGCCTCCAGCACTGAGAAAGATAATAGGATTGGTCTCAGTACCATTTATGAAGTAGTAAACACAGTTATGTATATGTTATCCTGCATCCCAGACACAGAGAAAGACACTCTCTGCCCCATCTTCCTATCTCTAAGACAAAATGCCATTTCCATGAATTTTACCTGGGAATCTCTAACAATAACATTGTTTTCTACACTGGTATATTTCGGTGTGTGATCCTGTCTCTCACTGTCGTCCTTTTCTGTTGCTTAATTGGTCGTCCTGCATTTGTTCTGGAGCACAGCAAAAATTTTAGTGGTCTGTAGCTCTTCAACCCTTTGATGTGCAGTTGATGTGCGCCTCAGATGTGCTCAGTATTATACTCACCCCAAGATCCTTTTCCTTGAGTGAGGTTTGTAGTCTCTGGCCCCCTAGACTGTACTCCGTCTGCGGTCTTCTTTGCCCTTCCCCAATCTTCATGACTTTGCACTTAGTGGGGTTGAATTCCAGGAGCCAATTTCTGTCCAGATCCATTTGTAGTTCTGCCTGGTCCTCGTCTGACTGAATGCTTCTCATCAACTTCACATCATCTGCAAACAGGGACACTTCTGAGTCTATTCCTTCCGTCATGTCGTTCACATATACCAGAAACAGCACTGGTCCTAGGACTGACCCCTGTGGAACCCTGCTCGTCATAGGCGCCCACTCTGACACCTCGCCATGTACCATGACTCGCTGTTGTCTTCCTGACAGGTATTCCCTGATCCATTGTAGTGCCTTCCCTGTTATACCTGCCTGGTCCTCCAGCTTTTGCACTAATCTCTTGTGTGGAACTGTGTCAAACGCCTTCTTACAGTCTAAGAAAACGCAATCTACCCACCCCCCTCTCTCTTGTTTTACTGCTGTCACCTTGTCATTGAACTCCAGTAGGTTTGTGACACAGGATTTCCTGTCCTTGAAACCGTGTTGGTTATCGTTGATAAGCTCATTCCTTTCTAGGTGCTCCACCACTCTTCTCCATGACCTTGCATAGTATACATGTCAGTGACTGGTCTGTAGTTTAATGCTTCATATCTGTCTTCTTTTTTAAAAATTTGGACTACATTTGCTGTCTTCCATATCTCAGGTAGTCGCCCTGTTTCGATAGATATGTGTGTGTGTGTGTACTCACTTAATTGTACTCACCTAATTGTGGTTGCAGGGGTCGAGACTCAGCTCCTGGCCCCGCCTCTTCGCTGTCCGCTACTGGGTCTCTGCTCTCCCTGCTTCATGAGCTTTATCATACCTTATCTTAAAACTATGTATGGTTCCCGCCTCCACTATATCGTTCGCTAGACTATTCCACTTCCTGACTACTCTATGGCTGAAGAAGTGCTTCCTAACATCCCTTTGACTCATCTGAGTCTTCAGCTTCCAGTTGTGTCCCCTTGTTTCTGTGTTCCCTCTCTGGAACATCCTGTCACTGTCTACCTTGTCGATTCCCCGCAGTATTTTGTATGTCGTTATCATGTCTCCTCTAACCCTTCTATCCTCCAGTGTTGTTAGTCCTATTTCCCTCAATCTTTCTTCATAGGACAGACCCCTGAGTTGTGGAACTAACCTTGTCGCAAACCTTTGCACTTTCTCTAATTTCTTGACGTGTGTGTGTGTGTACTCACCTAGTTGTACTCACCTAGTTGTGGTTGCAGGGGTCGAGTCAAAGCTCCTGGCCCCGCCTCTTCACTGGCCGCTACTGGGTCACTCTCCCTGCGCCATGAGCTTTATCATACCTCTGCTTAAAGCTATGTATAGAGCCTGCCTCCACTACATCGCTTCCTAAACTATTCCACTTCCCGACAACTCTGTGACTGAAGAAATACTTCCTAACATCTCTGTGATTCATCTGAGTCTTCAACTTCCATCTGTGTCCCCTTGTTGTTGTGTCCCATCTCTGGAACATTCTGTCTCTGTCCACTTTGTCAATTCCTCTCAGTATCTTATATGTTGTTATCATGTCTCCCCTATCTCTCCTGTCCTCCAGTGTCGTCAGGTCCATTTCCCTTAACCTCCCCTCGTAGGACATACCCTTAGCTCCGGACTAGTCTTGTTGCAAACCTTTGCACTTTCTCGAGCTTCTTCACATGCTTGGCTAGGTGTGGGTTCCAAACTGGTGCTGCATACTCCAATATGGGCCTAACGTACACAGTGTACAGGGTCTGAACGATTCTTTATTAAGATGTCGGAATGCTGTTCTTAGGTTTGCTAGGCGCCCATATGCTGCAGCAGTTATTTGGTTGATGTGCGCCTCAGGAGATGTGTCTGGTGTTATACTCACCCCAAGATCTTTTTCCTTGATTGAGGTTTGCAGTCTCTGGCCCCTAGGCTGTACTCCGTCTGCGGTCTTCTTTGCCCTTCCCAATCTTCATGACTTTGCACTTGGTGGGGTTGAACTCCAGGAGCCAGTTGCTGGACCAGGCTTGCAGGCTGTCCAGATCCCTTTGTAGTTCTGCCTGGTCCTCGTCCGATTGAATTCTTCTCATCAACTTCACATCATCTGCAAACAGGGACACTTCGGAGTCTATTCCTTCCGTCATGTCGTTCACAAATACCAGAAACAGCACTGGTCCCAGGACTGACCCCTGTGGAACCCCGCTCGTCACCGGCGCCCACTCTGACACCTCGCCACGTACCATGACTCGCTGCTGTCTCCCTGACAGGTATTCCCTGATCCAATGTAGTGCCTTCCCTGTTACCCCTGCCTGGTCCTCCAGCTTCTGCACTAATCTCTTGTGTGGAACTGTGTCAAACGCCTTCTTACAATCCAAGAATATGCAATCATGTGTGTGTGTGTGTGTGTGTGTGTGTGTCAATGAAACATGATAGTCCTGTTTAACAAATGAGAAGGATTAATAAATACAGAATTCTTATTGATCAAAGATGTAAAGTATTTAACTTGTAATAAAGTTACATAATGTTGAAATAAAAACTTATATAAATGTACAGCACTATGACCTGAACAATGAATGGGTATGCAATAATTTTTCATAATATTTGTAAAGACAGTATTTAAAAATGCTAAAATACTCATAATTAAATTATATAATCATACTGTGGATTTTTTTTATACATTTTCCATGATTTAAAGCGTGTTGTGATGTATTCGTTAACCAGTAAATTCTCATCAGATATTAGATAAATAGCAACACATTATTGTATCATCGCAAAATTATCATATTACTGAGATATGTGATGAAATTATCCTTGATGGGATAAGTGACCAATGTATCAGGTCTGCCCAGCTAGGACACGAACATGTTTCTTATCATTTTACTGTTTGCTTGATTAGATTAATACGTATACTTGCATATGACTTTATTTATCACATGATTCAGTGTTTGTGATGTCATAATTTTCACCATATAATATTTTACAAGAGAGGGAAAGATCCATTATATCAGCTCTCCCAGCTAGAAAAAATATACTATTGAGTATTTAAGCCGAAAATGCCAAGTGATAACTCAACCGAACAGTAATAGTAATAAAAGGGCTTCCATTAGACAATGTTAGCTTACTAACAATTGGTTTAAATCGTAAACCAACAACTGTGAGCAGTAACAGTGGTGACTTTATCGGAATTACTAGGATGTTTTACCTCTACATGAAACCCTCGGGATCGGTATATTCGCCAAATTCTATCCCTCAATGCTTTATATCAGGGGTAGGGAACCTTTTTTCTGCTAAGGACCATTTGGATATTTATAACATAATTCGTGGGTCATACAAAATTATCAACTTAAAAATTAGCCTGTTATATTTGGTCGAACATTTAATTAACTCACGCCTAATGTGATGGCTGGATCTGCTTCTCTTCGGTGAGGCGTATGATGTTAGCTGGTATTAATGAAGTTGCTGTTCGCAACTGCTTTCCAGGTTTGTGTTGGTCAGTCTGGAGCACAGTCGACTCTGCAGAAGTAAGCTGTTCCCAACACATGCATATTGCAATTCATGTCTCCTCAAAGTGGGAAATTCATCATTGCTTATGTAACGTTTATAGAACTCAAACAGTGGGAGGTTACTGTACGTAGCTTTCAGCTCATCATCGCTTTGCAGCTGAATGATTTCGTGTTGTACGTTATCAGGCACATCAGCTGGTTCTACATTGAACGGTGTAGCAAAGATGTTCAATTCCATTTGTTTACTTTTCACGTCCTTGAATTTTTCATTAAATACCTCAATTAGTGTCGCACATTCACCAGCATATTCAAGTGTCGTCGAGGCTTTTGTCCTTCCAGAGTGGAAATGCGCCGAGTTGTACTTTATACAGCGTTACTTTAGCTTCAAATGATTTCACTTTTGAAAGCTGGGAGCTGAGAAGCTGGTTGGTGCCCTGCAGCTTGACGTTCAGCTCTGAGATGTACTTGATAATGTCCACTATGAACGCTAAATCACACAGCCACTTGCTATCATTGAGTTCCCTGACAGGTTTTCCCTTCATCTCAATGAACTGCTTGACTTTATCCCACAGTTCGTAAAACCTCATGAGCATGTTACCGCGACTCAGCCACCGCACTTCACACTGATAAACAAGATCACCGTACTCAGTCAAGATCATTCAGTAATTCCTTAAACTAGTGGCTGTTAAGCCCTCTGCGTTTGACAAAATTTGTGCATGACACTACTGTTGACATCACATTGTTGAGTCGCAACGACTGGTGTATGATGCAGTGGCATATAATTAAATCACTTGGATCAAGACTGAGACGATCCTGTTCTTTCTTGACAAATGCTATTAACCCTTTTTGCGAGCCAACCATGACTGGAACTCCATCTGTAGTAAGGCCACTTAACTTTTCAAATGTTAGCTCAAGTTTTTTCATTGATAAAACAAGTCTCTCAAACAAGTCCTCACTTCATGTAGTGCCATGCATGGCTTCCAGTGACAGCAGTTCCTCTCGCGTGTCAAACTCTGCAGTTATCCCACGAACGAAAACGGACAGTTGGTCAGTATTTGTTATGTCCGTTGTCTCGTCACAAACCAGAGAGATAAACTGGAAATTTCCTACAGAATCCTTCAGTGTTTTTTCAATATCTTGTGCTAAGTCAGTAATCCGATCTGAGACGGATCTCCGAGACAAACTACCACTGAAACAATTTTACTTTGCCTGGTGCTAAGAACTCCGTAGCAGCCACCATGCACTCTTTCACAAACTCTCCCTCTACATGAGGCCTCATCTTTGCGATTAGCTCGCTCACTACATAACTCGTTTTAGTAACGTTGTCTCTGTCACAACGAGGCCTAGTGAAAGCAGCTTGTTGTGACAAGGCCAGATCAAATGATTTAGCGGGTCTTATATGGCCCGCTGGCCGGACGTTTCACACCTCTGCCTTATATGTATAAAGAAAAAAAAGTAGTGAGGTGTGAATGACTAAGACGTCAAAAGAAAATGGTGATCCTATTCCCCCCCTCCCCGCCATATTTTTTTACACAAATCAATTTTACAGGCTAGGAACTGTTATCCTGCCTCAGCACCTTTCAAAGCCCCAGGTACCTAATTACTGCTAGGTGAACAGGAACAGCAGGTGTACGGTGACTAACACCCAGATACTGACTGTTAGGAGAACAGGGACAGCAGGTGTAAGGAAATATGCCTAACATTTCCACCTGTGTCCGCATTCAGCTCAGTGTATGAGCTGAATGCGCTACCAACTAAGCCACGGGACACACTGTTCAGTAGCGTAGCATGAATTATATTACTGTGTTATTTATAAATTTCTGTATAATGCAACATTCCCTTGTTGGTTTAATATGCATTACTTAATACAATCTACTTACAGCGTCTCTAATGAACATATTTGATTACTCCTCCTATAAAGGTGATTAATGCAAAACTGAGTTCTCAACTGTGAAAATATACTTCCAGAAAGGCAGTATCGAAGGAGTGAAATCTAGTCTTTACGAATTGGATCTACACACAAAAAATTTGGTCATTAAAAGGGGTAATGATGTTGAGAGAATTAGCAAATGGTATATAATTACCGGGAATTAATGTTGAATAACCATATTTCTTATGTATCCAATTATCGAGCAGTCAGATACATTAAAAGCCATTGGTAAACAATACTAGGCACACTTATTTATGGTTACTAAGGGGATCGCTTTTAGATAAGACTTGATAATTCATACATTAATTATATTATTAAACAATATGTGCTATGCAGTACTGATGCTGACAATTATAAGATGAACTGTAATTTGTTAAAAATAGTAGAAAACATTACGTAAACAAATAATCATGCTAACAAGTAATTTACAATTCTGAAATGTACACAGTGATTTATTAAGTTACCATAAGTACATTATTAATAAGGCTGTGTAATAAATTATGAAACAGACATTTATTATTATGTTATGAGAATAAATCATATTTAATCATAGCTCATAAAAGTTACGTCAGAAACAGATGCTAACTCAAGACCATAAAATGATCAGGTGGAAGCAGTCATGAATCATTGCCTAGATAACATTATCATTAAATCTATTGTATGTGTAGTATTAACTAATTCATTAGATAGTAGAATAGCCTATCAAGAAGCAGGTATGACTCAATGCCAGGCGGAACCACTTCTTACAATATGTTCTTATGAGTGTGGAGTGCGCAGAGTATATAACATTTTATTCAAAGTTCGACTAGTGAACTGGCAGTTCTGCGGCCCCAGTGATGTGTTTGTTGCTTAGTTCAACCCACCACTCATGTGGAAGCCGGCTATTCACCCAAGGTGATGGTACTTCAACCAACCTGAGTGGCAGTTGTGGCATGCTAAACGTATATTACACTTTATTCGGCGTATGCCACACTCCCATATAGGATGGCTCCCAACCAGCGAATCAGGTGCTAAGGATTTAACAATCAATAGGGGCTCCGTCATTATATCAGTATTTCGATTCATTGGCTAATCACAGACAAGCCTGCCAGAGATTTGAAGCAATGTGGTTCACTTGTGACATGAGTTTCGACAGACTTGTCTAGGCTGCTGGTTGATCACAGTGTTTTGTCTGGCTCCTTGATTTTTGTCCCCTTTGATCACCCTCTTGTACACTTGCTCTTGCTTTACTATACATATTGTAAATAGTGTATATATTTGTAAAAACCAGTTTGTAATAGCAGACTTCTGCAGACACTGGTCATCACCACTCATGCTTTGAGTGGCTTTTGATTGTATCATTTCACTCTGACTTCTCTGTTCTTGGGGCCCAATCTCTGGACCCATTATGTACCTCTGTAATCTGTAAATACATTTGTAACTTGTCATGATTGTGACCAGATCTACCTGAGTCCATTACCTTTGTAACTTGTTCAGCTATCAAAACTTTGAGGCCCAGTCCCTGGACCCATTGTGTATCTCTGTAATCTTTTGACTACCGCCCACAGGATGGGTATGGGGTGCATAATAAAGATATTAAACTAAACTTCTCTGTTCATTAATACTGTACACAGTGTAAATACTGGAGAAGAGATACATGGGTAAAAATATCTAGTGCTGTGTTTGCCTTGATTTTGCTCTGTCGTGCCTATGCTTTGTTTGCTGACTTAGTTACGACCAGGTGCCACAGGCCTATAGACCACCACCTGAGTTCGTAATATGAGAAAGAATAGCGGAGTAGTTTCTGTAAAGATTTCGCTGCCCAGCTGTGGTGGAGGAAGGTTGTTCCGATCTGACCTCTAGTGGGAGCTACTAGCAGTTTCATTGGACAGTAATGACTGTTCAGTATCGTCGACGGATTAACACAGTATGTGTGGAATTCATCAGAGGTGCCGTATATCCGTCTAATGCGGTAGTGATGTTGCCTGCAGTGTTGAGAGACACATTTGGATTGGATAACAATGACATTTACGGTATTGCACTGAATGGAAGTGCGAGAGTTTTTGTCAAGCTGATTTCGACGACAGTGTATGAGCGATTGGTGGATAAATATGAGGGCGTCAGCCTGACAGTGAATTCATCAGTGGAAGTAAAGTTAAAGGACGTTTCAAGGCAATATACGTACGTGCGTCTTCGTAATTTACCGTTCGAAGCTGATGAACGGGATGTACGTGATGTATTTCAAGAATATGGTGTGGTCCATCAAGCAATCTTGGGCCGATGGTCGGAGGGTATCTATGAAGGGATGCCAGAAGGGTCATTTACATTGAAGATGACACTACGACGACCTATTCCGTCCTATGTGTTACTACCTGAATTTAGGACGCAGGCATACGTGACTTATGCTGGTCAACGTCGTACGTGCCGCCTATGTGGGTCGTACAAACACATGGCAGCAGACTGCACAGCGACCAGGGGGTCGTTACGACGCCACAAGAGCGGCGTTGGTTGTTAAGGATGCAATTGCTGTTCAGGACGAGGACGTAGGCGTGGTGTCAACGGGAAGATGGAGTGACATAGTTCAAGGGACTGCAGAGGTGTGCCAGACTCTACCTACAGAGTCACAGACGTCGGTGGTACCGGCTGTACAGGATAAGGTGGACGATTTGGACTTGGGTATAGCAGCAGAGTTGACAGAGGAATTGTGTGGGCTGTTGGACAGTTCACCAGGTGTGGAGGAGGTAGTGTGTGTGACGGAGGGGCTGGGGGAAGTCAGCCCAGTGGACACTAGTCTCATTCAACAGGAGGTGCCAGTTACAGTGCATAATGAGGACTGTGCTGGGGATATGGACATTGGAAGTGATTCACGTAAACGTCCTATGGGTGTGGCTGAGGACGACGTCCTTACGCCCGCTCAAAGGTCTAGTAAAAAATCTTTGGTAGAAGTTGCACAAAAAGTGGAGCTGAGTGGAAGGAGTGTGGATGGTGACAGGAATTTACGAGGAAAGAAAAAGGAACATCATAACCCTGGTTGGATGTCAAAGCGTGTAGGTAATAAGTATGAGAAATCTAAAGGGAAGCCACTTTTAACATATTCAAGTGTCTGACGCTTAACGTGAACGGGGCTAAAGCTGAGGTCTCGAGGAAGTGGATAGAAGTGACGATGAGAAGGTATGACATTAATGTAGGGTTTATACAGGAACATAATTATAAGTATGGTAGGGATTTTCAGTTGCAAGGTTATAGAGTGTATGCTGGTAGTTCAGGGGCTTTCAAGGGAGGGGTGGCGGTAATTGTGAAGGTATTTCCCACTGCCACCTGACCAGTGGGTCGGTGCTATTTCAACCGGGGAGGATCCATCCACTCCACCGGACCAGTCTATTCCACCAGTAGAAGAGAAAGACTTAGCTTCTACCGACTTTCCAGACGAAGTCGGACGGTTGTTGAAACTATTGAATAAACACCGTAGAGCAATTGCCTTACCAGGTGAGAAGATGGGTTTAACGAACCTATTGTCCCATCGTATCCCACTTGAACCTGGTACCAGACCAATTTATGTACCTGCGTACAGGATGCCGCATTCACAAGTCGCTGTCGCAGAGGAATTAATAAATAAGATGCTTGACGATGGCGTGATCGTACCTAGTAACTCACCTTGGAATGCGCCCTTAATCCTAGTGCCTAAGAAGGACGGTACTTGGCGCCCAGTGATTGATTTTAGGAAGTTAAATGCGAAAACAATTCCAGACCGTTTCCCACTTCCTGTACTTGGTGACCTGTTACGTAATATAGGAGATAATAAGGTCTTCTCAACCCTCGATTTGTTACAAGGGTTTTGGCAAGTTCCTCTTCATGAGGACAGCCAAGAGCTCACCGCATTCTCTACTCCAACAGGTCATTTCGAATTCTGTCGTATGGCTTTCGGATTAAGATCCTCACCTATCACATTCTCGAGGCTCATGACCAATATCTTTAGAGGCCTTATAGGAAAAGATCTAATGGTATATTTAGATGACGTAATTGTTATGTCCGAGGATGTAAATAAGCATTTAGAAAGACTGGAGAAGGTACTGAGTAAGCTTGAAGAAGCCAATCTAAAGATCAAACTGTCTAAATGTCAATTTTCAGATCAGAAATTAAGTTTCTGGGTCACGTAGTCA